>JARPMJ010002999.1:60000-102304 GCA_033366665.1 Phoxinus dragarum
TGAAATATACACTTTTTAATGTTAATTTATGATAGGATTCAACATTTATGGATAAGTAAATGTAGATAGGAGTTGGTATTGCATGACCAAAATAGCTGCCCTGAGGAATAGCAAATATGACCACCCAGTGAACTGACCTTTCTTGAAAGGGACTTCTGAAAGGGACTTTTTATGACTTAAAAATGAGTCATAATTAAGATTATTTTCCACGTTCTCACTGACCCTGTAAAGTAGATGAGCTATTGGGAATCAAATGTCCCTTGATCTTTTGACATTGAAGTGGTTATTGTAGATGTTGTCACTCATCAGCTGTAATGTAGAGTAACTCCCATTATAATCATTGAAACTTTGTACACTGTATAATGAATAGCAAATTTACTTTGGGTCTAAACTTTGTTAGATAGGATGAGAGCATTCGATTCTGGGAGCTTGCGTTGAACAAAATGTCAACATTGGCTACAATGTTCAGTGCTGCAAAAATAAAGGTGGTTAAAAGGAACCTTAGGATGAAATAACACTCTAGTCCACACTTTAGTGGATCGCAGCTACTGTAATCATCACCCGCCATTGATGGAAATTTCCAGCTTTCCGTGTTTTCACTGCTATACAGTTGGGGGCGCTATGACACATTTTCTGAAAGAGTACACAATTTTCAGATCAAAAGACATGTGAAGAAGCAGAAACAAGCTATGGCATATTTAAACAGATGCATATATAAAATAATGCAATCATCAACATTAACCCTTTCACACGTAAGTTTAAAATATTCTAACTGACCCCCCAGCGTGAGTTTTTTAAGGCGACCGTTATTTAGAACCTGTCACTTTATCGTTTCCATGGTGACGCGTCATTGCTTGTCACATGACACAGCGCAAACACAACACAGCACTGAATGAATGATGATCTGCTTTTATGTAATTTTCTCTTTTTGAATCAAAATATTCAAAAATATGTTAGATATAGCATGAAACACAGATATTCCGATTGTCAAATATGTGCATGTGGATGTGTTTGGTTGTTTAAACACTTTTATAACGATCGCGTTAGTTGAGCTGTATGCGCGATGGGCGGCGCCATGTTAGTTTGTGCTGGATTTACAACACGTCAATTCCTCCACTTCTCACGAAATACATGAAAGTAAGTGGCAGGTTAACTGGGAGAAGAATAGGGTAAAATGTAAGCCTACTTACACATTGTGTATCTGATATGAATAAAACATGTCGTCTTATTATAATGGAAAGGATTATTATTGGCGCTTCCATAGACATCTGTGTGTATTTTACAAACTCAAATTCATTGGTTTGCTAGTACTTATGTGATTTTAAATGCCTGAAACCTAAAATAAACATTATGTGGTTGAAAACACTGAATAGTTGTGATATATGACAAGCGCGAGCACGTCCATCTCTGGCTCAGCGCCAGCCAACGCGCGAAAGCACATTTGAATTTAGCAGTTGATCACGTGATGCGCTGACCGTTCTAATCACACCAGTGTGATCGTACGCTCCAGGGACCAGCCAAGACTGATCACACCGGTGTGATCGTACGTGTGAAATGGTTAAGTATTTTTTTTAAAGTTGATTCTTAGCAAAAACCACTTTGTTCTTTCAAAATGATATGTGCTCATGAATGTATAATTACTTCTACCAACTAATCAAATATTCTCGTAAGCATAGAATCTGCCATTTATAATACATACGGGGTGAGATGCTCGAAAGGCGGAAGCCATGTTGCGCCTCCATCTTGAAAATACATTAACCAAAGAGGGACATACCTGGAAATTCAAGCTCTGTACAATGCTGTCGGATCCAAATATGGTCATTTCCTTTTTATCAGCAACCAATCGTGAAAGTACAATGGGCATTTAACTCTAAAAGCGAAATCTCATTGGCTGATGTCAATTTCTGACAACGTGATTCGTTCAGATGCATCACGTGACGTGCTCTGACATTTAGATGTGTGTTTTTGACTGTTTTTCTGCTCAGTTAAAGGCCATAAATGCTGTGTTTATAAGTTTTGATGTGATTTAGGTGGTTTGTATTGTTGTTGCTAATGATTTGATGAGATATTGTGTCTGTAAATAGTTGTTTCCACTAAAAAAGTATGAATTTTTACATTACAAATCTTTAAATGCCTTTTTCTCAAAATGAGTTTTTTTGTCATTTTTCAGTATAAACATCTCAGCCTATGTAGCACCTATGTACACCAAACTTTCCAGTTATACACTTAGCAGTATTCTGAAGATATGTACAGAGGGATTTGTTAATAAATCATTCCTGGCCTGATTTATGTGACATTTTAATAAAAAAAAATATGGCAAAAATCGATTTTTTTAAGGCTATGAACAGTATATTTTGATTTCCTAGGTAATTAAAGCATATATCCTGAAATCCCTCTGAACATCTTTTTTCATCTTGTGTGTAATAAAAATAATTTTGCACCTGGTTTTATCATATGTTCAGATCTATCTACCAAACATATATGCAAAATTGTGCATATTTAATGAGATAATGCCTAATTTGCATAATTAAACATACACATTTCAAAAACTTTTTTATGAACTTGTGTAAGTAATCAACTGAGGAAGTTTCATGGTGATATCTATTATTTTATTTTTTTACCCTATTCACCTGTAGTGTCTCGCCTTAATCAGAAAATAAATAAAAACTGCCTAATATTACTGAATGAACTGTTGACTTTTGGCTTGCTTAGTTGGGGACATTTAATATTCAACAATATTATTGATCTGCCTTACTTAAGGTGGACGATGATGCAATTTTCTTCTAGAAACAAACTTTGTTGTATTATTTTCATGTTACCACTGTGAATCTGCTTTGATACAATCTGTATTGTAAAAGCGCTATATAAATAAAGGTGACTTGACTTGACCCAGGACGAGCTTTAGGACTTTGCAACCTTTAGGACTTTGCAACCTTTGATGGACTCTATCTACAGCATTTATGTTTTGATCATTGTTCTGAATCCAATTTGGCGGCACGGCTGCTGGTGGGTGCTAAGAAAAGTCATCTCATCTCTCCTATTTTAGCTTCTCTCAGGTGGCTACCAGTGGATTTCAGGATAAAATATAAAACTATTCTGTATGTTTTTAAATCAGTGTATGGGATAGCTCCTCCTTATGTATCTGAGTTTATTGCTCTTCATCAAGCACCTAGGTCTTTAAGATCAAATAATAAGTCATTGCTTTATGTCCCTCTATCTCATTTAAAGTTAAAAGGTGATCAGGCCTTTGCTGTTGCAGGTCCGATGCTTTAGTCTGCCTCTTGAACTAAGAGAGATCACCTCTTTAAATGTATTTAAAGCATGTGTTCAAAGTTATTTCTTGTCTTTAGCTTTTGAGAGGTTGGGTAGTATTTGTATTAGTTAGTTGCATGTGGTTTTTATGTGTTGTTTGTTTTTATGCTGCTGATTGTACAGCACTTTGGTCTTCAGGTGCAGTTCTAAAGTACTTTATAAATAAATTAAAGTAAAGAAAGAAAGTAATCCAGACGGTCTTTGACAAAAACTAGATTTCTGACCTTTTTTTGCTCAAAATGATGCTTTCTTATCAAACTTACCCACATTCAATTGTTCATAAAAAAAGAATGCATTAATGAGTTTTTTTAGCAGACAGTCTGTTCTTTCCTTTGATATTGCATATTCAGATATTCATACAACAAAATATTCTGGGGACCTTGCTGGTGGTGGCTGGAAACTTAAAAAAAAAAAGAAAGAAAAAATCCGTCTGGGAAAGAGTTAAAATCAGCTGATGTGATGTGGGCTAAAAAACAGGGGGCCGTATGCTTCACAGCGGCCCCAGTTCCTGCAGGGATTTCACATGTCTGTGTGTGCATGCTTATGGATTGTGGCTTTGCTGTCGGCTCCAATATAGTTTAGAACTGCCCCGTCGTAGCCTCGTGGCTTGTCTGCATTACACTTATTCACAGAACAATCTGTGTAAAATGTGGCACTTAAACTGCTAAGATTTCTAAAAATACATCTGCCACTCTCTCCAAACATTCAAGATCACAGAATGTACACATTTTTCATTAAATTCCCATTTTATATGTAAATTGTAAACTTTTTTGTTAGTCTCAATCTTTTCATTTACTTGTGTTGTTTCCTATGAGTGGTGAGAAAGAAAAAGCTTGAAAACTCTTATTACATCCTGCCCTTGTAATTCTTGCTTGCTGTTATTGACCACGCTGGGATAATAACACTGCAGCCTTGCACAGCACCTCGACCCTCCGTAAAAAGCCCTTCTCTCCTCTTTCTTTAATTTGATGGCCCTTTAACGGAATTTAAAAGCAATTAGTGCTTTAGTCCTTGGTCAGTAGCTGGAGAGATGACACACCTGTGGGCAACTTTTTAATTTGCTGATGTGCTGACTGTTTATCGCAGTGGGAGGCTTTGATATACTGAGTTGAAGCAAATCCTGTTAATAACTCTACAATCACAGAAGACCATCCCCCACTGACCACCTCCATTTTAATCCGTGCTTTAGCAGAAGAACCCTGCGAAAGCTCTGTAACAAATTATTAGGGGTAACGTCTATCTACAAGACAAAGTCCTCCTTTCCATGAAGGTGGGGGAGGGCAAAGCAATAAGAGGTGAAGGAGTGAAAGAGATGAGAGAGACAGGATAGTTTAATTAAACATGTTTGAAACTCATTATTTGGTGGAAGACTAATTGAAGGCACCAGTGCTTAACTTGTAAATAAATAATAGCTGAATCAAAAACAGCAATTAAAAGGCGCTGTGACCGACACTGACCACGCAACTTAAGTTTTCACGGAACATAGCCTACAATGAAGTCACTAAACTGTGATGGCATAACTGTAAGAGCATCATTTACAAGTTTCTGCACAGCTCTAACTACAGCCATTAGTATATTATTCATGTATATTGCCACATTGAGACCAAAAATCATTCAGTTGATCAGTGATATTCTCTCACGTCGTTGCCTTTTCCATTACATCGATTTCTGACTGATCTAAAACTCCCATTGCTCTTGTTTTCCGCTATTCTAATTAGTATTAGTATTATAACCATTTTGGTGATCTCTTTTGATCAGAAACACCATCAGCTTTACTCGTTGATGTGGAAAAGGAAAATACGCTTGATTGTCATTTTGGCGATATTTATCCTTATTTATATTAGAATAAATCAGGTATACTCTCTCCAAACTACTCTCCAAACTTTACATTATACTGCATGCAAAACAATAAGCAGTAAGCACCAACTTTAGAAAGATGATCAGAAATAGCCAATAGCAAAACATAACCTCCAAATACATCTGCATTAACACGCACTCGCTTTGTCTCTCACGGAACACTGGCTCGCTCAAGTTCCATAAGAATGAGCTGAACATACTTGCTTCAAGACAGTTTGCATACACCGTCACCATGTAATGCACTTTATGCCGGAGCGTTTAAAAACAATGCCGGAATGCAAAATCTGATATTTTCCTGAACAGAATCAGGCTCAAATTAAGCACTGGAAGGCACTACATTGCCTAGACGGCCCTGGTTATTCCAAAGGCCACACATTTGTGCTCACAGTTTTGACACTCACCCAAAAAAATTAAGTTCTGGGGACATTTACTCATGTCATGTCACCCTAAACTTGTATTTTGAGATTGTCAAGCTCCAAATATGACACAAAGCACTGTAAAATTAGACCACAGTACATGGCATAGTGGTAAGTGGATATTTTCTAACATGTTGGAGCTCATACTAGACTAGACTTTGCCTCTCCTTCCCTGATAATATCATGTCACTCTTCACTGTATCCATCTAACAAAGAGGAAAGAGCTTAAATTGAGTTTACAGTTCTTTTTTGTTATTGCTTTGGTAAAAGTAATAGGCTTTTATTCTCCAGGGTGTTATCTAGTAAGTCTTATGTTCAAGTTCACTATAATTAAGACATGTCCAGTGGGGTTTTCATGTACACGCTTGACTCTCTCAGTCTTGAGGGAAAGAATTTTATGTGTTCCCCTGTGGGTGGAGGCCTGACCCTACATGATCTCTGACCTCTCAGTATATGTCAGCTCCAGGTTTCCTGCTGATGTCTCTGTAAGCCAACCTGAGGAGTAGAGGAACACTTTCATGTTTCATGTAATGAATCAAGGTCGGAGGCCCAGCTGTAACAAATAGCTTGTTCTTAAATATTATAACAACCTTTTAGTTGATGCATTAACTAATGTTAACTAATGAAAACTTTTTGTATAGTGTTACCAAATATAATGTGGAAAAATATTCACAATCTTCTTACCGTGTTTAAAAGAGATTTCATTCACAATTTCACAGGAGTAATTGTAAGTATCTTGTAATATTTTGGCAGGACATTATGGCATTATACTGAGCATCAGCAAGACATTTGATTTCACTGGCTTAAACATAGCAAAGACTATATTTAGATTACTTTCTGCAAGCTCTCTCAATCTAGGCTTTGCTGTCAACATGCATACCTGAGTGAGGACACCCAAAGCTATAATCAAGGTTTTTTTTGTTTTTGTAGGGGGGTTGTGAACGAGGCTCACCTGTTCTGTAAAGAAAAGGTTCACCATTTGATTTTTTTTCAATGAGTGAGGTGTCAAATGCAGGTGTCAGCCAACTGACCAAATACCAGTGGGGGGGAAATGGTTTTAAATGTTAGATGATGTATTACCCTGGTAAATGCTGTAAATAGGTAATGTTAACCAGTGAGGAATGAACATGCTACAAATTATCCTTACTAGTATCTTAAAGAAAATACCAGCCTTCTCCCATTAGCTGATGATTTGCTACACATCTCTGACTCCATCAAACAAACCCCAAATTATCTGTTTCTATGTGCCAAACAAGGAATGACATATTTAAATGCCTACAGTTAAAACATATTTATAGCTCATGTTTTCTCTGAAATATTTTCATATTTTGACCAAACTTTAGATACTTATTATAAACTTTGATTTTGCCAAGTAGGATATGTAAAAATGTTGTTCAAGACCACAGGCCTATCCCTAAAATCTGATTGCTTGATATGAATGTTGTTCCAGAACCAACAAGGAGGTGGCTGTATTTCACAGATTTCTTTTTTATTAAACATATTTTGCCTTATTTTCCATCATACCACGTGTCTCCAGAACATAGCGTGTCAATGGTGGTATATGGCACACTGCCGGGCTGCATTTTCAGTCTGTTAATGAGTCTAACAGCTTTCTGGAGTGAGACCAGAACACAACAGGAAAAAAACCCTGGCTGTCACCACCACTGCCTTCTCTGGCAAGAGCAAAAAGGAAATAAATTTATGTAGAGATTACTTTTCATGGTCCTCAGAAGCACTGGAGCTCTCGCTGTTGCCTCTTTAGGAGGGGGATGGCTGAGGGAATCCAAAACCCGGAAACGGTTTAGCATTTTAAGACTTCTGGCATTTTAAGACTTCGTCCTGATTCCAATAGGTTTTTGTTGTTGTTGTTGTTAAAGGGCTGAATTAAGGTCTGTGGTTAAAGGGATAGTTCACCCAAAAATGAAAATTAGCCCATGACTTATTCACCCTGAAGCCATCGTGTATATGACATTCTTCTTTCAGATTAATACAATCGGAGTTATATAAAAAAAAAATTGAGAGTGAATGGGTATATTTTTTGGGAAGTTCATCAAAGCGCATCCATCCATGATAAAAGTGCTCCACACGAGATGCGTCAAAGCTTATGCTACTCCTACATCCTACGTCATATATCGCGTCAAGTGTTACTCTTTTGGCGTAAGTTGACTTGCGTATGGATATTTTTTCTAACACGAACATATCGTTTCACTTCAGATGGCCTTTATTAACCCACCAGAGCAGTTTCGAGCACTTTTATCATGGATGGACTTCCAAAAAAAATATACCCATTCACTCCCATTATAAAGCTTGGAAGAGCCAGGACATTTTTTTTATATAACTCTTTCAGGTGAAACACAATCAGAGTTATAAAAAATATCCTGACTCTTCCAAGCTTTATAAAGTGAGTGAATGGTACCCTAGATTTTGAAGCCCAAAAGAAGCACATCTATCCATCATAAAAGTAATTTATATGGCTCCAGGGGGTTACTAAGTGAAGGCATGGTTTTATAAGAAAAATTTCAAGATTTATAAGTTTATAAACTAAATTACTGTCTTCCAGTAACTGCCATACACAGGCCTTTCCATTAGGCGATATAGGCGGTCGCCTAGGGCCCCGCCTTGCATGGTGGGGCCCCCTTAAACCTTATGACATCTGTAATATTTATTGATTAATAATGTTACTAAAAACTTGAGTGAGGGCATTAAGGCGAATGATTGCATGGACCTTAATAAACATGATACAGTTCACAAAGATGGTAAGCTAAAAAAATACCCAGACCCATACATACATTTAAAGGATAGCTCTGTAGGCTATAGTTCATACATGACAAATTTCCGAAAAAGATAATAAATACATAAGAATAGAATGAATAAAATACGAAAACATAAGAAATATACACAGTAGCACGTCACACACTAATTTGCATAATACCGCCCGTGATATAGTGGGAGACCTCGAGTACCGTAATTATCACAGTATTCACAAATACGGATTCCACCACACTTCTCTCCAAAATGCTCACTTTTTAGAAACAAGAGACACATTTTTTTCGCTCTAAACTTTAGTAATGCTTAATTGCTTAGGCCTATATTAGGCATTTTGCATGACAAAAATGTGCTGTCAAAAATAAAATACCAAATATTATAATCTCTATAGTATTGGTAATATCCACATATTTGGATTGCCTCCAGTGCAGAAAGAAGCTTTTCAAAGCTCAAACTAATCAAAACATACCAGAGATCCACAATGGCCCAGGAGCGCTTATCAGGACTTGCTATTCTGAGTATCAACCACGAAACATGTGAGACTGTGTCACACTCATATGATGAGGTGATTGACGACTTTGCAGCGAAGAAGTCACGCAAAGTAAAATCTAAATCTGTATTCTTATATTTTATTATATAATGTATTTATTTGATTTAGTTTTTATTTACAATTTATTTATTTTATTTGTGTTTAAATATGTTTGGTTTCATTTTTCAAGCTCACTTGCACTCTTGTTTGTTTAAATTCATGTAAATACACTTAAATATTGAGCAATTTATAGCAATCTATAGCCTAATTCGCTACCAGGCAAAATTTTTACACATTTATAAACTTAAATATTGAAATTGTCGTCTCATGTGCTTTCTCTTCCTTCATACAATTGTAATGACAGTTTTTTACTCGAGTGGGGCCAATTTTCATGATCTTGCCTAGGGCCCCACAACCCCACGGGGCCGGGTGGAAGAGTGACCTACGTATGACCCGATATGACAGCATGACGTTTTGGCGAATGCGGAAGCACAGAGGATAGAGCAAAACAAAGAAGTTTAAATTGAGAATTTTTACAGAGAAATGTCTTAAGGGATTTCAATATAAGAGAAGAGGAGCTTGAGTTTGTTGCCCAGCCCTATTAGTTTGAATCGCGAGAGGCATCTACTCTCACCTAAGCTTACGCTACTCCTACATCGTGAGTAAATTATGGGATCATTTTCACCTTTGGGTGAACTAACCCTTTAAATGCAAAGTGATTTTAAAATGAAAGCAAAAAACATTTAGCCAATTCTGCATTGATAAGTGTGTTATGGGTCCATGTATATAGCCACATCTAATCTTCTGCAGATGTGTTTCTGCATTACATCTGGAATAATTTATAGCAAACTAAATTTCATCCAGTGTTTTTCCCCACAGAATGGTCGTTCAGACCATTAACACATTATAATGTTGTGTGAAAATGACTGTATGTACCTAATACAAGTGAGTGGTTGAACATTCAGCACTTGTTTTCTTTTTTTTTACTTTAGAGCAACTGGCAAACTGAAACGGCAGCTCTATTTAGTTGACTGACAGCGGTTCTCATTATAACATGTTTAGAGCTGCCCAATTAGTAGCTTCTCTGTTGTAAAGTACAAGTCATCAAAAAAAATCTTACTTTGACTGTTTAACATACTTAATTGCCTTTGTTGTAGTTTTCAAAACATTTAAAACATAGTGAGTGGAAAGGAAACACAGAAAGAAACAAAATGCAACTCTGAATTTAATTGATTTGCTTATTTAATTATTTTAGGGTCAATCACATTTACCACCACAATAACCTTCCCTTCCTCTCTGACATCATGGCTCATTTTCATTATCGAAGAACAAGTGGCAATGTCTTTACAATTTATTGAGTTAACTATGATAATATGATTTGAACGCTACTCAGGGAGGAGATTGCAGGGGTGACAAGGCCAGCAATCAGAGTTCCCTTGTCTTCGAACAGTCGAGGCTTTTGTTTGGTGTGTGTGTAGGTGTTTTGGACAGGCCCATATGGCTCGGTTCTGTAATTGTGTCCAGGAATGCCGGCTGGTTTACGGTGCATATCTCAGACCACTGAAGATCATTGTTCAAGTTAGCCGGAGGATTCAGGCTCCTTGGCTGCTCCGGAGACACGTCTGGCATTGTGACATTGAAACTGAGTGTCTTAATTTCCTTGAACACACAAGCAAACACACACACTGACTTTCCATTTCAGCTATCTGAGTCGCCTGGTTGAGGACAGAATCTCCTGACAAGATGTATGAAGAAAAAAAACTGAAATTGAAAGCAAATTGAGATGTATTTAGTCCTACGCCCACGAAGATTTTAGGGGAAACATCTGAGACAGAATTGCTGTTTTGAAACATAATTGAGAAACGCATTCAGTCTCCTGAGTGTTAAAGGATTAGTTCACTTTTAAAATGAAAATGCTGTCATCATATACTCACCCTTAAGTTGTTCCAAACCTGTATGAATTTCTTTCCTCTGCTGAACACAAAGGAAGATATTTAGAAGAATGTCAGTAACCAAACAGTTTTTGGTTCCCATTGACTTCCATAGTATATTTTTTTCATACCGTGGAAGTCAATGGGAACCAAAAACTGTTTGGTTACTGACATTCTTCTAAATATCTTCCTTTGTGTTCAGCAGAGGAAAGAAATTCATACAGGTTTGAAACAACTTAAGGGTGAGTATATGATGACAGAATTTTCACTTTAAAAGTGAACTAATCCTTTAAAGGAGAAACCTCTGAGCAATAAAATGTTCCTCAGAATGGGTGAACAACATTGATAAAAAGCATTCTTACAAAAGATTGAGCTGAACCTTTGTTTCGGTGCTAAAATCTTACTCAGAAATGTACATTTATTGTCTTTCTTAGAAATCGAAGAAAATCAGCATATTTTCATTTGAATGTGTATGTGTGTGCTTATCTCCCACATGCTGTAGATTATCCATGCAGTAACAAGACTTCTGAAGTGACTGGCTTTGAATGAGGAAAAGAGATTCTTAGAAAGTCTTAGACATATAGACAAGTAGATAATTTAAATGAGGACATCCCAAAGACCTTTACAATTTTTTTTTTCAAATAAATATTTTAGCACTGCTCTCACCCAAGCCCTAACCTTTAAACAAAACTTATAGAATTAAAAGAAAAGAAAAACAATTATATATATATATATATATATATATATATATATATATATATATATACATAATATTATTTTAGAACTTTATTAAATTTTTTATTTATTATACAATTTTATTTTAACAGTCAATGTGCAGCTGATAGATTTGGATAGTGTTTATGTAAACACAAAAAGAGTGCTAAACATTTTAAATGTGTTCACCCAAACATTCACACACATGCAAATACTGTGGAAATACACTGACAATGGCCTCAGACGACACTGGGTTTCTGAGAAAATTTGACCATTTTAACGGACGTCCGCCCAGGCACGAGGCGCTTTTTCCTTCTTATCTGATTCTAAACACATCCTCCACTAACAGATCACTCATATCAGTCTTTTCAAGTCTTTCTAACCAACTTTTTTTTTCACAAACACTTATTCTGACAAAACACTAAAACCACTAACAAATAGACGGTCTTAAACTGTTGAGAAGGAATATCATTAATAGAATCTGTTTAATACTGTTTCTAGACTGCAGATTGAGATTGAATGGTAAGAACTTGCTGACTTTAGCTCCAATCCGTGACCAATTGACTTAATTTTAGGAGACAAAATTAAAACCTAAAATAAACACAGTTGACAACTCTATCAAGTCTCCTCAGATATGAAAATACAATCTGTACAAAAAAAGCAGTTATCAGTTGAGCAATACATTTTTTTAATGTTAGTTAAGGAAATATTATTTTATGTTAGTTTAAAGTGCATTTACAGTGCAACTGTTAAATACAACGTTTGATTTAATTTGTTTTAATATATTTTAGTAAATGTTGAAATGAACTAAGATTAACAAATACGGTAGAATCAATGTTCATTATTTCCTTTGGGAGATAATGGGACATTGTCTATACACTGTTGAAATGAGCATGTTACTTTTTTCCAGAACATGTTAATGCAAGTTTAATTTGTATAACATATAACTGAGAATTCCAGTATTTTGAGCAATAAAAGATCAAACTCTGTGTGAAAGATTTTACTCTTCAGCAAACCGCTGTACATGTTTCCATAGTTCTGCGTCTGTCTGCATGACAAACGTTCTGTGTTTGTCCTGTTGTGGTTCTAATCTGTCTCTGTCTGTCTCTTTTACAAACACAGTCTCATGGATGCTTCATTGTTTGACAGGAAGCCTCATTACCAAGCACAGAATGGTTGAAAAAGCCCTGTCTATACTAGACTTAGCCTGATAGAGGCCCTCACATCGCTGCCCTTCTGTGGCCTTTATGGGGCCCCAGATTACACAAACAGGATTGGCAGATGCAAACATCCATTCACTCTTGGCCGCTCATCCCAATCAAGATGGACAGATAGAACGAGAATGAACTCACAGGGAAAGGGTTCGGGTGCACCGCACTAATGCCCACTGCACTAATATGCTGGTATGTCTGGAGAAGGCCCTTGGGGAAAGCAGCTGTTCTCTGGTTCTTCGTGGAGAAAGGGGGAGGGAGATTCCTCATAATGTATGGTGCAGGTGTTTGTGTGTTTTTTCAAATGGGAATTTCCACAGCAAACCACAAGAATTTAGTCCACTTGATTTCACCAGATTCCACTTCTTGGGTGTGTTTGTAATACAAAAGAATATTTTAAAGTGTAACATTTTGAGTGCACTACTTTTAGTACTTAAAGTATATGTGTTCCATGAACATATTTATTATCACCATACTCTCACAAAGGAAATGGTCTTTCATAGCTCAAATTATTTCTCGGCTATGTTTAATCTAGGTAATATATTTACATTTTAGGTATTATTTTTATTTTGGAAAACCACAATAAAAATAGCATACACACACGAAAAAATGGTATTAAACTTTTTTTTATTTTAATAAAATGACAAAATACTATGATACAACACATGGAAATCTTTAGCTAGCATACAAACAGAAGGCTCTCTCAATCATTGTTATTAGTAGACACTCTCAGGCCAAATAATGAATGCAATAATTACATGTGGATGATAACTGTTAATCATTCAATGACCCTACACAGAAGGTTATTTTTAAAGAATGATTCATCACTGTTCTCCTGGGGTGTACGAGGAAAGGTCAGAAGATGTCTCATTATGTGGAGTCTGCATGTACGAGTACACGTGTGCACCCAATTTTGTGTTGTGTAGGCAACACATCGCCTGAACAGAAAGTCTTGGTAAAATGTAAAGTTCTAAACTTTGAATGTTCTTTACAACTTATCTTCCTTATGTTACAAACAACTAGGTCTTTGTTCAGGGGTGGGGAGTGCGTGCGTATTTCACGCCATAAAGTGTGTATCATATGCACGCGAAAACTGCGTATCATATACACACAAAAACTTTTTTGTCATATAAATGGCACGAGAAATAACATTCGTCGTATAGATACGCACTTTCATGAGATCGGGCTGAAAAAAAAAAACAGGTTATACATCCCAACAATACAGTAATGACTGTCAAAATAGTTAAAAAATATCTGGTTTGTTAACACAGACAGATATTTACCTTGATCACAGCTACACAACTGTGGTGAAAATCTCCTGGAAAGCAAGTGAGAAAGTAGATGAGTACAAACTGCAGTCATTACTGGATACCAAACAACTAGTCATCCTTATGCAGAAAAACACAATTCCTGCACACGAAACCACTACAAGTTTATCAGTGAAACATATCTTAATTACTGACATTGCAGATCCACTTGTGTAGGCATGACATGACTGAATCAAAGGAACACATCATGGTATGAATAAATACTTTGGTTTGCACTTCCTACATATCTTCTCTTTTAGCATGACTACATTTTAGATAGCTACAGTGCATGGCCATATTTCATAAAAATTGAAAAATTAAGTAGTTGTTTTTTTTAAGATACAATCTAGCATGAGTTCTACCCAGATACTGCTTTAAGAGCTACTGACACAGAACAACATAAGACAGTTTTTCAAAGATGTGAATAGTACAGAATATATCCAAAACATTCTTGTTATAAATTACTGACAAATAGTCTACTATATTATTAACAATGATATTTGCCTAAATAAACAAAAAGTTTAGAAATTGGGTAAGGTTAAGGGATATATGGTCATGCAGAAAAAGGAATTCATATGTGCTTTATAAGTATAATAATAAACAGCCAATATGCATGCTAATATGCAACTAGTTAATAGTTAAAATTTTACCCAAACTAAAGTGTTACCAAGTCTGTTTATACCAATACACTGACAATACTTCATACTACCAACTTACTCTCTGTGCATACCCTGCCCCGGAGTAGCTTATGTTCCAGGGTACATTTATTTCAGAGGAATGAGGCTCCAGTGAGCATAACAGATTTCACACAATATTATTATATAGTTATGCATTATAACATAACATAAAACAATGTTATTTTACTCTAATTTATCTATCTTATTTTATTCTCTTCTCACACATCGTGGATGTGCATTCAAAAGTTTTTCAAGGCCTTTAGGTTTGTTAGTTCTTCATTCCTGTTTCTTTGATTTCAGTGTTTAGTTCGTTTCCATGGTTTCTTAATTGTTAATTGATAGGTTCCTCATTTAGCCTATGTATTTAAAATGTGAGTTTTGATCTACATTTTGTCCTGTATTGTCTTTGTGTGAAGTGGTTTAAAGGGCACCTATTATGGAATTTTGAAATTTACCTTTCATGTAGTGTGTAACATAGATCTAAGTGAACAAAAACATCCTGCAAAGTTTGAAATATGAAAGTGCACCGTATATAAAGTTATTGTCTTTCAAAAGTAAGAGTCGACTCTGAGTCATTTTTATGAATCATTAGAAGACCGAAGCTTTTTCTCTGACTAGATGACGTCAACTTGTCAAGTTATTTGAATACGATACGCCCACTTATTGCGCTCCAAGGCCAGGGAAAATATCATGGCGACGAGACGCTGTGTTCTGAAGTGCGACTCAAAAGCCAACTTTTTTCATCTGCCCAAGGAGGAGCATTTGAAGACTAAGTGGCTACAATTCATATATACAACTATACCACAGAAGTATAGTCCGAGCCTTGTGCTTTGTTCGCGCCATTTTGAAGACGATTGCTTTTTAAACGCAATCAAACTTGGATTCGCGAGCCGGCTGATATTGAAGGAAGGTTCAGTTCCAGGTGTATTTGCATCAGCTTCCTCCTCCGTATCACAACCTGTAAGTGTTATTAATAATTGTTGCTTTTATGTTTTATGTAGCATGCTTAATAATTATTTTGTTTGTTGTGTAAGCACCGTTTAGCTTCTAGGTCTTCAATGACAATTGTATTGAGATTGTGAAGTGTTTGTCGTTGTTTTCGGAGTTGTCTTAAAGAATAAAATAATACCCTCGTAGTAACGTAACTGCATTTTTTTTTTTTTTTACAAAGCAGTGGACTATAATCATTATTATAACACGATTTAATTGATAAAAGCATCATTGTACTCCGTGTTAAACCATAAGTATTATCTCTGTAAACACTGCTGGGTCATCTGACTAATCGCAGATTAGCGTCGCGCAAAGGAGGGGTTTGGAAAAAAGAGTCGTTGAACGAATCATTTGGGAGTCGGTGAGCAAATCAGGTAAAAATAAATGCATATTATACGAAAACAAAAGTGTTTTTTTGTCATTGCATGCACGTAAAAACTGTTGTTGGGGACTCCCTAAACAACATTAGGAACATTTTAAATGTCATAATAGGTGCCCTTTAAGTTTTTGCTCTTGTGTTGGGTTGCCTACTTTAAGTTGTTTATTAAAGTATATTTGCTGCATCTAGATCTAATTGACACTACAATAGTGGATGAAAAATAATTTAAAGGTGATGTAAGATTTTTTGTTTTGTTTTGTTAAAATACATTCTCTTAACCCAGTTTATTGTTCATTTATGCCATTTATGGGATTATCTTCCCCCCAAAAATGTAAACATTGAGTCCCCAAGTAACCATCAAAACACTGAGAGTGGTCCGCTTAGATCTGTCAATAGGTGTGTTGAATTTGAAGCGGTGCTGCGCAGACCGATCGGTGTATGACATCAAAGTACCACAAGAGCAAGTAGAGAGCAGACAGTTACGTACTGTATGCTTTCAAATCGCTTTGCCGGTACTTTGATGTCATGCACTGATCAGTCTGAACAGCGCCGCTTTATTCTCTTTCCAGCTCAACTTATAATGTGAGCTTGGAGAATGGCTATTGTATCAGGCTGAGCCAGAGGGTGTGAGACCATGGCTAACACGATTTCATGGGGAAATACATTCAGCTTTGGTTAAAGGGTTAGTTCACCCAAATATTAAAATGATGTAATCAATTACTCACCCTCATGTCGATCCTTACCCTTAAGACATTCGTTCATCTTCTGAACACAAATTAAGATATTGTTGATGAAATCCGATGGCTCAGGGGGGCTCCATTGACAGCTATTTAATTAACACTTCGAAGGCCCAGAAACGTTTTTCAACCATAATTTTATGAAGCGACGAGAATACTTTTTGTGCGCCAAAAAAATTCAAATAACGAAATAACGACTTTGTTCAACAATTTCTTCTCTTCCGTATCAGTCATGCATGTGTGGTGATGACGCAGGAGCTGTCATTCTGCCATATGATTCGGAAACGCAGGGCTGTGTTTACAAGCAGAGGAAGACGCACACTCTGATCATCGGTGCCAACTGAACCTACTGAACAGGAGAATGTGTGCTGCATCGATTGTGATATTGTCATGCCATCTCGAAAGTTTGGATAATTCAGATGATGAGACGACACATGTATCTCCCTGTGTAACAGAGGATCCCGGCTTTCCACGCACAAACGTTGTGGTGCTCTCGTGAATGCGCGTCGGAGACTGATACGAAAAAGAAGAAATCTTCTCTTCCGTAGAATTTTTTTTTTTTTGGGGGGGGGGGCACAAAAAGTATTCTCATGGCTTCATAAAATTAAGGTTAAATCACTGTAGTCACATGGACCATTTTAACAATATTTTTCCTACCTTTCTGGGCCTTCAAAGTGTCAATTAAACAGCTGTCAATGGAGCAGGCACTGAGATTTCATCAAAAATCTCGCGTCATATTTTGAAAAGTTTTGAGCAATGAGCATTAAATAAAAGTCCTTAACATTTACAAAATTGATATAATGTGCGAGTTCATCATGAATCCATTTTCCAATACGTGTTTTTGTCTTATCCTGAATCACTATGGTACACCTATAATAAGTGTGTACATTGGGAATATTTTACACTGGTTCGGATCGCTGCCGTTGCGCAGTAGCCCAGTACCTGCGTGATTCGTCATAGATGTACACAGAGAGAAGTAATTCCGGCTACAATGTTCTTCCGAAAGACGCATTATTCTGTTAATAAACGCAAGTTTATTATCGCTCGCTATAGCGCCAAAAATAAAGCCTCACATTGATAAAGCCTCACAAATAACATGCAAGTATTTAGGTCCCAGACAGCAGTCATTTAGTAATAGCCTGTATTCTTTCTTTGTGATGAATAAGTGTGAATATTTTTGTTATTGCATTTCAAATATGACCAATTTATAGGCTACTCCAAGGCTTACATTTTTAAATTACAAAGGGCCTACTGATGTTTTTTGTTATTGTATTTTCAATATTATAGGCTATTATTTGTGCATAAACATATTTGGTTATAGTAAACATACCGTTTGTTTGAAAACAACATATTGTGTCATCCTTGCTGCAAGCTTACAAGAGCGATAATATCATTAAATGTGAAGGGGGGCCCTAAAATATATTCTTGGGAAAAAGGGTGTCTCAGACAAAAGGTTGGGAACCACTGGTTTAGAGGATTACTTTATTACTCAGAGTTGCCCCCTGTCATATCAAAGATTAGTACAACAGCGAGCGAGCCATGTTTGCTGTGTTTGATTTGAGGGATTCGCGGCATGTGAAAGGGGCGCTTGCAAAATGATTTACTTTTGTAATTCCACTAGGTGCCACTAGTGTCACCGAAACTACATGCTTCAGCTTTAACAACATAAAGTGTAACTTAAAATCCTAATGCACATAACTGTCAATGACAAAAAAAAAAAAACGTTGAGAAATCGATTCATGAGCGAAAATTGTTCTCCGTCCATGTTTAATAAAACCTTGAAAGACTCAAAAGTACAACTTAAACAGTCATGTCAAATTCTAATTAGATGTGGTCTGTAACCTCTTCTGACCCAAAACCTTTTGACTCCTCTGTGTCCTCGAATGTTTTGAGTCTGTTGATGTTTTTCTCATGGTTGTGTCATATTGATGGTTTACTGCTGCTTGTTTGCAGATGTGCTAAAAAGGCACAAGCCAAGGTCATGGTCACTGCTTCAACTCCTGGGCCAAACTGTTGTTATATCCAGTCAGTGCCTTTTAAATATGGGTTAACCAAAACCCCCCAAAATGGATGTCAATAAAAGAAGAACATGCCTGGCATAACACAGGCCTTATGATTTTGGCCCTGCTAGTCTCCCATGTTGTCCAGGCAGTAGATGATAAATGGATTAATGTAATTACTCAGAGCACTGCCCACATTCTGGAAGCTGGGTGAAAATTGAGATTCCACAAGGGCCCTTTTGCTTATCTGAGTGTAGGAACATCCGACTTGGCTTCTCTGTAAACTCTAAGGGAAGATCTTTGATTCATAATGGCATGTTTTTTTGTAACAGGGTGGTCTTACATTTCCAATTTTAACTGGTGTCAAGTGAATAGTGGATGTTTAGAGAAGAACTAAGGTTCTGGAAGACTTTTAGGGCACCTTAGGGGATAACTACATAGATTAAACGGTTTAAAACCTTTTCACTTGGAACATTATTGCAATGTATGGTTAAACTTGGTTTTAAAAACAAGATTCATAGTGTAAGAGGACATGTAGGTCTAAAATTTGCTTATTTCCACAATTAGATTAGATTGCTGCCATGGGTTTTTGTAGATGTCACTTAGCAAGAAATTTTAAGTAGGAATTTATGTATAAACACTCTGTCTAAAGTCAATAAAAAATTTGAACATCTGGATAATAAAGCAGATTTTGAAACTTACTTCTTTCATTAAATAAGACACAATAGCAATATGTATCTAAAGACAGAGTAAATTCTGATTCACTTTGAAAATCTCACACAACACAATAAAGCAGTGGTTTTCAATCCTGGTCCTGGGAACCCACAGCTCTGCACGTTTTGTATGCGTCTCTTATCTGACACACTCTGGGGCCATTTACACAACACCGTCTTCAACTTAAAACCGAAACTTTAAATGTTTTTCGGGGGCCTGAAAACACAAACTTTTGATAATGGGTTTTAAAGTGCAGGTTTTTGAAAACTAAGTTATCATCTCTGTGTAAACTACAAAAAAAAAATTTGTGGAAAAGGTGACGTCATGTGCATGGGTGTTACGTGTTCAGTCTATAGCCACGTAGTGACATCGGCAACTACTGGCCTGGCATTTAATACCGCGTTTTTTTCGTTGTTTTGTGGATCCGTGTGAACGGGGATCCTTTTGACAACGTTGTTCATATAATGAGCAAACATTGGCTAAATGCTTTTGTTCCTGAATGTTGAGGATATATGTTAATTTTGTAGCAATGAATAGTGATTTGAGAAGAGGACTTGAAATTGATTTGCTGGAGATTTGAAGTGATCTATTGTTCTTGCTTTTCCTCTCCCCATTTCTCCACAATCTCTTTAACTTACTCCAATTAAATCATTAAACCCTAGTTCATGAAGTTCACATCATCATCATTTACTCTCCCTCATGTTTTTCCAAACCCCTTTTAACTTTTCTGCAATATTAAGAAAAAAAGATGGTTTGGATGACTTGGCATGTTACTTTACATGCAATAGGCTGCAAAACATGTTTTTACAAAACCAGAGCAGTTCATGCAACCGCAACGGAGCTCTTTTTTCTCTGTTTCTGTCATATATGATCATGGAGATAGACCGTTTGCACATCACATCCTCTTCACTGCGCATGCAAGAGTAGTTTCAGGCTTTGTCACAAGTGTCATGTCCTCGCTCACGTACTTGTTTTCCAACTTCCTTTACTATATTTTCTCTCTCTCAGTTGAAATGATCACATATATGTTCACTCAGGTCAACCCACATCTCACACAGTGAATATAGGTCAGAAAGATGCTTTACAAGATTTAGATCACAGAATTTCTGAAATTGTGTCATTAATAGCCCGCTATTTGCTTTTCATTTTTATTATACTTATTTAGCTCAATGGTGATTCCCAATGGATTTCCATTGTTAACTGTTTTGCAGTAAAAAATACTGTAATACAATGATTTAGTTAAACTAGTCAGAAAAGAAATGTAGTACAACTAATTTTACAAATGATATGATGTATAATTTTCAAGAATTGGGGTTTATTAGGAATTACTCTTACAATGCAACGATCTTAAAGGCAATGTTCTTGACAGGTTACATAAGATGACCATACCTGAGTCATGGTTATCTCCAGTGTTTTTTTGTTTAATGGTTCTGTTATCTTTGTTTAGCAAATCAATGAGTGGAACCAGGATACAACCAAACAGCTTGAGTTTACTTACTATGTACAGATTAATCGGAGTCAGATTGAGCAATGCAGTTAGCCAGAACAAAAGAGATCGATTTATCTGTCTATTGCACTGTTATTTTGAAGGAAATCAATCTTAGCCACCTTAGACATCTGAGCTCTGTTTATTTATGATCAGATATGAGGTTAAAGTTCAAAGTAAACTTTTTGATCAATATGAGTAGAGTGATGTGGCTATTGGAAAATTTACTGTAAGTCAATTCAGCTACAGATGCAACTAGAGGCCAATGACCTTATGTGTGTGCCTGTAATATATCACATGGAGAACCTCATAATGTGTCGGAATGTCACAGAATATCTCATATAGTGCTATTACAGAAATGTATAAACAACTTTGTAAGTTATTGTGGCATCATATACAATACTTAATACATAGCTGTAGAGCAATATTTAGACCAAATTGTAGTGTGCAATCTGTGAAATTACATCTAATATCTAATAATATTAGATGAACAACTGTATATTTAATTACATTTTTCACATTTGTACAATCACAGTTCATTGTCTAAAAGATGACAAGAACATCCATCATATGCTTTGAACTCTCTGAACAATTAAATTAAAAACTTTTATCAGAATTTTACAAGAACACAAAACTGTTCTTCAAACATTTGGCTACTAAACATGCTTCATGTAATTATGTGATACAACTAATGTGGAGCAACTCACTGTATTATAATGTCTGAATGCCACTTACTGTACTGTATGTTGATAGCATTCAGCCATAAGAACTACACACAAGTGATTAATTAGCCATTGATTACACATTAATTTGTCCTGTCGTAAAAAAAATACAACCCAGGAAACTCTGGCTCTGTCTGAAATCCTAGTGAGCTAGTAACTTACATGGGAAGCTTTTTCAGTCCTAACTGAAATGGAAGAAAAATTTTACTGATTTGAGACACTCTTTTCAGGCACACAAATAGTATGCCTCACATGACACCTGAGGAAATTTCCAAATGTATTATTATTTTTTAAAGTGATATATTAAAATGCTGTATTTATTATTTCATTTCTTTTTTTTCCTGGTAATATTAGTTTCTCTTTTATTTGTTTCCACTGAAGCTTTAATGAGGGGAAAACACTCTTGCGGGACGAAAAACAGCGAAGATAGGGTATAAGTGTGGACTAAACAGGTGCAGTTTGTTCAGGGGTATTTCAATAATGTTTAAAATTTATTCCACCTTGTAACCCACGTTATTATTAATCTAACCGTAGATGGAGACTGAGGAGCCTCACTACAAAAAAAAAAAAAGTTAGACAAACTTTTCATATTTGAACTTTTTACAGTCTTTCTTAACTGCTGAATCAGGTTTGTTGACGAACAACCTTTAACCCATGTTTTTTCATGCATTTCTTTTGGAGAACACTTTTTTTTCTACGTGGGCCTACGCCTTTGGCATCATCAAAATGTGATTTATCGAGTCACAGGAAGTGATTATTAGCAGATCATATCAGCGGCTGAGCATTACTATTGCGGTCCTCACTGATTCATCCACTTCAACACATCTATAGACAGTGTTGATATACAATCTTTCTTTTCTGAGCTTTGTAGCATCAGAATTTGTATGGCAAAACTTTACCTTTAGGTGTACAGCAACTTGTCACTGAGGCAGTACCCTTAAAGTGACATCTTTGTATCATATTTACTAGGGATGTCCAGATCCGATCACATGATCGGAAATCGGGCCCGATCACGTGGTTTCAGACTCGATCGGAATCGGACGTTACCTCCCGATTAGGACTCGGATATATATAATGTAGGGCTGAACGATATTCGATTTTAACGTCGATATCGCGATGTGCGAGTGAGCGATAGTCACATCGCCGGAACATGCGATGTGAAGGGTAGTAGCACAGTAGCACCAGCGGGAGATATTACGCGCTTCATGAGGCACGCGCGCGGTCTCTTGCTCGCTGTCCCTCTCTGCCGTGCACGCGCTGCGCGGTTTGGAGCACAGTCTCTGTCTCGCGGGGCGCGCTCCCTCTAGATTCCGGAAATTATAACTAATTCGCGGGCATAAGTGAGCCGCTATCAATATGCGGGAGACTCCCGGAACTTGGGATGTCTGTATCTATAATAATATCGGCATTAGAATTATCGATTTTTCATTAGGCTATTTTTTAGGTGCTCCCTCAGCTCTTAATGCGCGTGGTGGGAGCGGCGACGCTGACAGAGGCAGTAAAGCTGCTGTTTAAATGTGTTCGGCTTTTCTGTTTACAGAAACATATGTTCTCTAATCTGTTTAGAAGATTTAATAAATATATTAAAGTTTTATATCATTTTGTTTATTTCACATGATTATGATGACCAACACCAACACTGTTTTACTTTGGCTAAGAAAAGTTGACTTAAAAGATTGTGAATTTTTTCCAAATTTATAAAAAATATATTTATTTTAAGTTATATTGTTGTAAACCAATCAGGGTGTTGGTGTAAATTGAGGACTATTTCATGAACGACAGGAAAACATCCTTGGAACCATCAGTTATATCATGGTTGACTGTTGCATAAGTTCACTAGGTATGCGTCCTTCTATAGTGACTGTCCATTAACCCCATCGAAAATTTGGAGGGCCTTCCCATTGCATTGGAAATGGAAAGATACTAGACTGCCCATCTCGACTCTTGAGTCCAAGACCATATTGTCATGGGCTCGAGAGCATCTGGTCTACTCAGACTCAAAGTCAGCTGGTCTCGACTACATTACTGTCCTGCGATGTACACCAAGGAACGGGGTGAGCAGGAGACTTTTAATCATTTATCTGTAGTCTCAGAAGTGATGCAGTACACATGCTCTCTGTAAATAGGAGCTGTGCTCAAGAGTACATACATTTAAGTTCCATCTTGCGTCACGTTCTGATTCCATCGTATGGACTACTGTTATAGTAATTGTTTTCCCTCTCTGGAGATCGGCAGTCCTGGTCATTGTATGATTTCACTATACAGTATGTCCTAGTCTATAGCTTTCTAATAAACCTGGAAATGCAAACTATGAATAATGTTTGGCTCTGTCCCTAATTGCTTTATTGAATGTTTCTCTTTTGTCCGTTGCTTTGTATAAAAGCGTTTGCTAAATAAATGATTGAATAAATGAACAAATAAATAAAAAGAGCAATATGAACATTCTTCCAAAAGTGTTTGTGTTGTTTGTAGACTGCAAATGGAGTGATTTTTAGGTCATGGAGTCATATCCTCTCCGTGAAAACGTTGATGCTCATCATTTTTCATTTTCAATGTGATTTTACAGAATCGAGATTGCGGTAATTTGCAGAGCATTTGGTTGCAACTGTGCGGTTAGCCCGAGGTAGGGTTGTCGACCGTTACGTAGAATATGGAATCGTCCCATATTTAAGACATCAAAGTAGCTATCTGTATTAAACATATATGAACGCAGTTTGTCCCACACGGCTAAATAGAAAAAAATACAAGGTCTTGGGGCACGTTTTTCAAAAGTCAGACTTTTTTTAACTTAAGCGCCGCGTTTTTAGGATCCCGTGTCATGCACGAGACGCTGCAAAGGTGGAAAGCGCAATGGTCAAACATGTGCTGTATGTCTAGCGCATGTTCACATAGAAAAACTATATGGAAAGGTAGCGCAGTGGAATGGAAAAACATGGTCTGTGTGAATGGTGTCTCCATGGTAGCAAAAACATTTTAGTTCTAATTTTGAATTTGTTAAGACGTTCAATTTATGCTTTCAAATAATATGCCATACAGGTGAAACTCGAAAAATTTGAATATTGTGCAAAAGTTAATTTCAGTAATTAAATTTAAAATGTGAAACTAATATATTATACAGACTCATTACATGCCAAGTGAGATATTTCAAGCCTTTATTTGTTATAATTTTGATAATTATCGCTTATAGCTATGAAAACCTTTTTACAATATTCTAATTTTGAATTTGGGGATTTCATAAACTGTAAACCATAATCATCAAAAAATTGGCCGGCAACAGTAAAATCTCACTCGTCCAAAATCCATTTCCAAACAGCTTTATATTAAACATTACATTTGTTATGTGTTTCACTTTCAGTGTGGACAGACAAATCGTTGGTAAGAACACATTCATGCAATGCTGAAACAAATTTAAGCAAAGCAAAATGTTACACTTTTTGGATTCTTTGCTGTTACTAGACTCAATTATCAGATTAACACATAATCTGTTTTGAGGCTGTCTTCCAAAATTATACAATATTTGGAATATACAGTATTGTATGAGAAAACTTATTTTATTGTGTCTCTAATACAATGTTTTACTTAATTTTGTGGAGTAAGAAAAAATAGCCAGTGCGTAATTTGTCTCGTTCTATACACTAATAGAATTACTAAATGTAACACATTTAGCAACTGCATTGCTTTGTAAGGGCATAAAGAACAAATTCAGCGTTAAGGTAATGTAAATACGGTGCACATACACATACAGTAACAGCTATTGATGTAATCATTCGTGGCCAGCGGTTGGAGAGATCATTACACTCGACTCAGTCCAACCTCTAAAAATACCAAGGATCCCAAGCATGAGATTATAGACTTTGCCAGAAAAGATACTGAGTAAATGATTATAGGCTTTTGTGCAGGGTATGAAATGGTTGGTGCAGTGTCAAGCCTAACACAATTTTCATAAGAGTTTTCCTAAACGGGTAACTCATTATTACATTAACACATCCTCATGGATTTTAAATTCCTTTTTCTCTTTTTTTACTATTCTACAGACCATGGCACTGAGCTTTTAATTGGAATTTAGGAAAAACGAGAGCATAAGAACCATGAAATTAAAGATCAAGACAGGATCATTAATTAATCAGACAGGTATATTATGCAAAGCAAAATATGACTTTGTTCAGATAGTGTGCTAACTGAATACTTAAAGAATGAAAGGGAGAGAAAAATCACTAAGAGATACTGCTGTAATCGACCTCTGACCTCCAGTAAAAGAGCAATGAACAGAAGAGTAGTTTAATATATGACTAGATGAGACAGATCTCACATAACTGATAAACAAGTTTTATAGCTTTTCTCTTGATCTACTGTATACTTGAATCATTTGGTTGATCACTGAACTACAGCCTAATGTTTAGGCCTGAGTGAATGGGTGCAGATTTAAGTGAAAATGTGCATTACTTATAAAAAAAAAATGTTTTTGCCTTATCTGACATTTAGAAATCACACAAGCTAAAGTAGTCAGATTGATTTAGTCATATTAAATTATATTTTGACTTGTAAACTGAGATGTTCAGTCATCAAGCACATTTTAGGTACCCTATAAAGTCTACAGTGAACTACATTGAACTATGCAATTATTATAAACCAGAGCAGATCCGTCTGATTTTCCATCCCAAAAAGAATAGACAATCTCGCATATGATATACTATTGTGAAAATGTTGTTGTGTTCAGTGTTATTATTCATTCTCATTCATGTATAAAAGTGAATATAAAGTTTCCATTTCCAATAGTCTCAATATCCACCCACTATCTAAATGGGGGTAATTACAGACTTAGATTGTTTTATATATATATATATATATATATATATATATATATATATATATATATATATAATATATATATATATATACTGAACTAATAATACATAATATAACCTAAAACGGTTTTTGGATGTAAAATGTGGATGGACCCCTCAGATGAGGTTTTGGACAGATTTAGCTCACTTATTGGTACATATTTGTCCCCAAAATATGGTTAAGTAGGCACACACACTGAATTATATCTTTAAATTATTTGGTGTGCACACACACACACACACACACACACACACACACACTTACATATCATTATTTCCAGAAGGTGGCACTGTTGGGTTTTGAAAATACCCATAGGCTACTTAAAGCACATAACTAACTTTAATTATTTCTAAAATCCTTTTTTTTTTTTTATTATTATTGGGAATTAAAATGACAATTATAGTGCAAATGTACGGTTTTTATGTTAATTTTTGCACACCAAATAATTTAAAGATATAATTCAGTGTCTAAACATGTCATTGAAGTTATCCTTCTGACACATGGCTATACTATTTAAAATGTAAAATAATGTAAAATAAAATAATTTTTGCTTTGAATAAAAAAGATCTGCAGAATACTGGCAAAACACATTTGATAGAAACGTCAATGAACAGAAAAGAAAATCGTCTATGTTACTAAATTTGATTTGACATTTTGTAAACGGTTAAGGAAAGAGTTAAATGTTCGAAACTCATTCAACTCTTTCCTCTGCATTTCCAAAATGACAGTCAGCTGACGAGAAAAGTTTTGGTTTCCGAACCCATATGTTAAAGAGCTCTGAGATCCAGAGATCCCATTGGCTCGTTGAGAACCTGACGTCACGGCAGCTATAAAACTCAGCAATGCTTTTAAACTCTACTGTAGTGGGTCGAGTTTAAAAACTCTCTTAGCTCGATCTGTGTTAACATCATTTAGCGCACGTATTTCACGTTACACTTACCCGTTTGACTACGATGGTGTCTGCTCTTCAGGAGTCACCAAAGTGTTAAATGTTTGAAATAGAAGGCCGCCGAAATCCACATGTAAAGAGAAGAGAAAGAGATCCAATGCATTTTTGCAATAGACTGTGCCAAGGAGAGCTCATAATCTGGAGTTAGGAGAGCACTGAAAAGTCCTGTGCAGTATCTGTTTTCCTGCAAAGAGTAAAGCATTTAAACATCATCAAGCTGGCTCACTCTCTTCCGACCCAGCCCGCTTTGACAGCTGCTCTTCACCCGCACTGGAGGACGGTCAGCAGCAAGAGGATGGCATCAGAGCTGGCACTGAGCAGCTCCGACCTGCCCCACCAGTCCCCTGGCCATGGAATATGTTAATGACTTCGATCTGATGAAGTTTGAGGTGAAGAAAGAGCCACTGGAGCCCGATCGCAGCATCAGCCAGTGCAGCCGCCTAATCGCGGGGGCTCCCTGTCTTCCACCCCGATGAGTACGCCCCTGCAGCTCAGTTCCCCCTTCCCCGAGCTTCTCGGCGCCCAGCCCTGGCTCCGGGAGCGAGCAGAAAGCGCACCTGGAGGATTTCTACTGGATGACCGGTTATCAGCAGCAGCTCAACCCGGAGGCGTTGGGCTTCAGTCCCGAGGATGCGGTTGAAGCGCTGATTAACAGCACACATCAGCTCCAGAGCTTCGACGGCTATGCTAGAGGGCAGCAGTATAGTAGCGCAGCCGGACCGGGAGGCGCCATGGCCGGGGAGGAGATGGGATCCGCCGCCGCGGTGGTATCTGCAGTCATTGCCGCTGCTGCAGCGCAGAACGGGGCACCTCACCACCAGCATCATCATCATCACCACAGCCACCACCAGCAGCACCAAACTCCCGGGGTCCCGTCCGGCAACAACTCATCTGCCATGCACCACCAGCACAGCCACCTCGACGACCGCTTCTCGGACGAGCAACTCGTTAGCATGTCCGTGCGGGAGCTCAACCGGCAGCTGCGCGGTGTCGGCAAAGAGGAGGTGATCCGACTCAAACAGAAGAGGAGAACCCTCAAAAACAGAGGCTATGCCCAGTCGTGTCGCTACAAGAGGGTCCAACAGAGGCACGTACTGGAGGGTGAGAAGACCCATCTCATTCAGCAGGTGGACCACCTCAAACAAGAGATCTCCAGACTGGTGCGCGAGAGAGACGCGTACAAAGAGAAGTACGAGAAGCTGGTGAGCAACGGCTTCCGAGAAAACTCGTCGAGCAGCGACAACAACCCCTCATCCCCGGAGTTTTTCATGTGAGTTCCCTCAAAAAAAGCCTAAAAAAGAAATCAATAAAGATTTTAAAAGTTTTTTTTTTTTTTTTTTTTTTTTAGATCAAGGCTGACAACTTTTTATCGCTTTTATAAAGAACTGAAGTCAGTTTTAGAGTTTTGGGGGCTTGTTGTGCAACCAAACTATTTTTTTTTCTTTATGCAAATATTAATCTTTAAATTAGTTCATATTTTGATGTGTATGCATATACACTTTTATGATATTGACCTTCATACACTTTTGCATTTTTTTGCCAAATAAGAAAGTTTGCTATTTTATTTTATATACATATATATTTTTTTCTTTTTGTTGTTGCTTTTTTGCCAAAGTCAGAGGATTTTCCCCATTATCATCTCATGTCTTCTGCTTGCTGTTTTGTGACTTTACATGAGAGACATTATTGCTATAAAGAGACATGTCATTGAAGTGCCTGCATGCTGGACATGTATGGTCTTTTGTTCTTACTTTATTCCCCCTCCATTTTTTTATGCGCTTGAAAATGAACTTCTACTTGGAAAAGAACTTCTGCTCAGCATGGCATTCATACATTTATTTCATTTCCCGGTCACTTTTTTTGGAATACGGACTAAAAAAGTGCAAGGAGCATCATGTCATCATCCTCCCCATTAAAAAGTTGATCCATACAGTTTCCATACATTTAATTCTCTGTTGAGAGCCAACTGGAAGCAGTGTTTCGAGGGAAAGAACAAGGACCTGGTTTCAAAAAGGAGTTCTCCCTCTGGGACTTAAACAGTGTTGTTGCTAAGAACGGTTTGTGTATTTAATGTCAAACGTTTGCATTTTGATAACTCTGGAATGAACTACTTTTTTTTGCATCATATAAAAACAGTTAAAGGTAGCCCATGCCACAGGTTGACACGGAAGGAGGAAGAGTGACTTAAAAGTTTAGATGTTGCCTGTTCATTTTGTTCAAATTTTGGGAAGGCTCCAAGTTTGCATACAGCTGGATTTTTATCATGCGTAACTTGAGCTTTTTGCAGCATGTACTTGCAGTAAAAACAGCAGTTTGACAGTTGTAGTTCACGATGTAGCCTGCCATTTACTGTATTTTAAAACCAAAGTATTAAAGTAGAATTTCAAGTCAACATGGAAAATCATGCATTAAAAAAAAAAAAAAAAGTCTGATCTATTTGGAATGAGTTGCACTAAATGTAGCTTGTAGCAAATTATATATCACATATTGGAATCTATCTAGAACGCTAATTTAAAAGGCACCCGTCATGGCTTTGCTGAAAACTAAAAGATATAATCTTATTTAGTTATATATTGTCAAGCAGGACTCGATTCTTTCTTTCTTTCTTTCTTTCTTTCTTTCTTTCTTTCTTTCTTTCTTTCTTTCTTTTGATGTTAATGAATTCATTATTTACATGGCAATAATGTAGTAATCAATATTAAAATGTCTGGACATTGTTTTATGGTCAGGGATTGATACCCTGCTTGTATAAAATCAGGATATACCGTTCATCAATAAATTCTTAAAACTATGTTAATTATTATTTTATTTTTTTTCATATATATTTTGCTGTGCAAAATTATTTTACCCACTAACCGTACGTGATGTTCATATATGCTTTTTTTCATTTCATACAATATGATATGCAATAAAAATGCAATTTGGGCCACTTAAAGTCTGCTTTCTCTTGATGTTGTTTGTTAAAGTTTTATTAGGTTTTTTTAACGATCATTAGTTGTTTTAATCATAATTCTTGTTAGTAGGCTGGTTTTATTAGTCTTATCCAGTGCATGCATTGCACAAAACATGTTTGGCATCTCAAAAATTGACTGTCTATCGTGAGATTCGGACTCTTGAAACTATGTGTAAAGCTTTCGCTGTTATCATATAGTTGTTTGCTCATAAACTCATAAGTATTCTCTGGAAAAGTCCACAAGATCACATTGCTGCAGCCACTAGCAAGTAATGTTTGATAGAATATAATGCATTTTATTGCATACAATGCTCTAACATTCCAAAGTTTGACAATGCAATTCATCTCAATGCAATGGACTTTGTTTTATGTTTAGCATGAATTTATAGTGTCACCTTTTTACCTTTTATTTAATGACTTGCAAGAGAAATTGTGGATTACTTGATGAAAGTAAACTCTTTTCACTGCATGGGTGTAGGCTATGCATGCTGTGTTGCACAGAAACTCCTGGAACAGCTATTTGTTCAGGTCTTGAGGTAAAAAAAAAAAACAAGAGATTAATTTAATAGCGAATGGTTGTAGTGCAGTTATCAAAGAACAGCATGTTATGCATCTGCCTAGGACATGCATGTTTATATAAGGGCAGAGTTGTCAGAGTCCTCAACTGGTGAGTCGTATAGGCGTGTTCTGATAGGGACTGCAGGGAAAAGCCTGCTAAACGCAAATAGTAAAACAATTAAGCCACGTCCACCAATTTGCACAAACTACATGCCGTAGTTTTTCTGAAATATTTTCCTATTCGTCGTGTTATGGTAATCATTTTGAATATTGCTGGGCTTAAGCAGTTGGTGTTAATATTAATAAACTCAGATTGATTTTCTAAGGACATTTTGTTTACCTTTGTGTATGACAAACAATGAAGGTACTGTGTTGGCTCAACGCTTGCTCTGGGTGTTGAGAACCACTGTACTAGTGAAAGTGTTTTTGGAGGTCAGAGTGAACATGCATATCCTGTATGTGTGCAAAAGTTTCTCCCACTGTTAGATATGTGCCATCTGACCACAATTTCCATATATAAAAAATAAAAAAACTCAGACATGCACACAAAAAAGGTGCACACAAAGAAAGGACAAATTAAAAATATCAAATTAAAGGACAAATTAAATATATAAATATTATTATCAAAATTAACAGGGCTCAGTTTGTACAGAGATTTGCTTTTTATTTACTGATTCTCTGCCTTTCCTTAATGTGAACGAAGCAGCTTTATTGTCCACCTCTTCTGAAACAAAGCTGTGGAGGTGAGAGCAGGAGATCGGGCAAGAGAATATTGCTGAAAAGTTGAAATGATTTGAAATGTAATTTTCCCCAATGATTAATCGCTCAGAAAAGGTCCAGCTTGAGCCATTTAAAAATGATAAATTATGAATCTGTATTGCTGCAGCGGTATCCATAATTTTTTTTAGCATGAATGCGAAAACTGCAATTTATAACAAATCTGTCTCTCATGCGTACTAAGAGGAAAAGGTTCAGTATTAGTATTTTGAGTTGCCAAAACCCTAAATGTCTCAAACTTTGTGTGCACTGAAGACATTAATTAAGGTAAACACAAGTTGTAAGTAACACTACATTCCTATGATTTGATCTGCTTTCTTCGATTTAAAATGCATTTATGTTGTCCTAAAACATTTACACTTTATGGTATGTAAAATCTTGCTGTTGCAATTACTACACGATTGGACTGTTATGATCCTTATTTTGGAATTACTTTTATTTATTTATTATTATTATTTTATTTGGATTCAATGTGGCAGAGAAAGGGGAACAATATCTTCATTGAATCAATGCATGTTTCACTGAGTTCTCTGCAAGATCAAATCCAAGCATTAGTAAAGGTGTATTTCAGTGTGTGAGTGTATGTGTTTACAGAGGATGCGTGGAGGTCAGTGAGCGAGATGTAGAAACCCGCACAGTCATTACAGAGATCTTTACCCTCAGGGGAGACCTTATTCATTTCCTGTACCAGTCCTTAAGTCAAATGCATACACACATAGGCGTAGCAGTCTTCGTATGGTACGCAGCTATACCTTTCATCCATTTTCACTTTTAATCAGCTATAACAACAGCTTTGCTCAACAAATTTGCCCAGCGATTTTGCATTATTTTGATTAGTTGACTAAATGCAATTACATTGTCATCAATATCCATGTTCGTTGCTGGACGGACTGGACTTTTATTAGTATTTGGTGTATGCTACGTCATGACAGATAGATAGATAGAAAGAGATATATAGATAGATAGATAGATAGATAGATATATAGATAGATAGATAGATAGATAGATAGATAGATAGATAGATAGATGGATGAACAGAGCAGTTTTGGAAGTCTTTTGGCTTGTGGGTGAACTTGAAAGAGCTCTCGGAAAGATGTGCACACACTTTGAAACTGTGTGTCAGAGTATTGGGGTTTTCCAGCGATGCACAGATGCAATAAAGATGAAAATGATGCATGTGTGATACAGAGAGAGAGAGTGAGACATCATCGTTTAAAAAAATGTTTTATTCTTTTATCTGGACTGTGAGATCCAATTTTAAATGAGTATTAAACCATTTACAATTGTAACAATTGTTATGCAATAATTTATAATGAACATCACTTTGGATAAATATTACCTTTAATTCAGACAGTAGCATTCATCATACAGCTTTCCTTTTTAATAAAGGGTTTATTTTTTGAAAGCTGAAAGTGTGTTGACGTGTGTCAATAAAAGTCTCTTCTCAGAAACATGCATAGTGAATACATGTGTTGGCCTTTTCTGTGTACTTTGTAAAATCATCAGTAATCTTCATAATCGTTCATCAGTTATTTGACATTGAACCCCTCAGTACTCTCGGTAATTTTTGTAATTTGAAAATGTGCCTAAATGAAGTCACAGTCATAAATATAATAATATTTCTGATATTTTTATTTTATTTTATTTCAAGGTTAGTGTTGAGCTTTTGAAATTAATGTTATAATAATTGTTTCAGTTTTAATTACATTCAATTAAATTAATGTTTTTTTTTTTTTTCGAAGCTGGTAATTGTGATGTATAGCTTAATTGTTGTATTGCATCTACAGACAGCAATTCAATTAAGCACAATACCTACTATATTTTTTGCAAAATTCTCAAATTGGTCATTTAGACATTACATTTTATGATCATTTTATGTTTGAAATGAATCAAAATAGTCATAGAACATTTTTTCTGGAACTCCTTTTCATCTTCATGCAGTGACCAGCTATGGCCCTTACATGTGATACTTGCATGTGCTTGTTAAACGTCTGTGCATGTTGATTTACTGTAGCTGACTTCAAGCCTATAAATAATATTTGTCCCCCAGTGTCAATAAAACTGTCAAATCATTTTTGTAATACATTTTATCTTTCTTTTTTTTCTCCTTTGTTTAGCACACACACACACACACACACACACACACACACACACACACACACACACACACACACACACACACACACACACACACATTTATATATTTATTTATATGTATATAACTAATTGATGTGTGTGTGTGTGTGATACATACAGTACACCCTTAATGGTTGAAAGTGTGCATTTGTCTTTTGCCTTTAAAGCATTACATCAAACTCAACCTTTATGTGAGGTAAATTTTACATTCAGGTTTGATATAGCCGGACGCCTGACAATTTTAGGTCTGTTTAACATTTTCTTCCTAGATAGAAAATTCTATTTTATGAAGCAATCAGTTTATTATGATATTACATCAAGAATTTAGATTATCAAATTTAGATTAAAATATCTGGAGTGGAGTGTAATGGGTGCATAACGCACATACTGTCACATCTTACTTGTACTATATAGACTGAGTTCATCAAAATATCCAGCATCCGTGTAAAAACCTTTTTTTTTTACATGTAAAATTTCCAAAAAAAGTGGATGTCAATTTCCATCAGTAATGAAAATTAAATGGCTCACATATACAACATTTTTCATTACTGTAAAACTAGATCGAAGAAGAGATTGTTGCATCTTCTGTTATTTCATTATAGACGCACACCTCAGTGAAACCTATTCATCAGAAAAATAATAATGTCAGATTTAGCTATTTTTTCCAGCGCAGATTAATCACGTATGAACAACTTGCAGTTTGTTATGTCTCTGACTGTTCATCTTGTTATATAATATATTTCAATAATAATCAAATAATTTCAGCTTAGTACAATCTCTTCGCAAAGATCATTGTAAGAAATGTGTTAAATCATATAGTGAAATCACATTTTCCATTAAGTTTATGTATTATGACATCTTCCCCCTCTCCCTCTCTCTCTCTTTCTCTTTTTCTGTCAGGTCTTCCAGAAAGTTCCTTCATCTGTGACCGTGAGCTCTCTAAGCCTGGCCTTGATGAGTGAGGTAAAACAATTTCACCTGTATCTCTGACACACTAAAATACAACAATCTGGAAATGAACACAAAATTTGCCATAATCAGAGGTACTGTGTTTATTTTTACGGAAATTAATTCTGGAAAGTCTAATGTTAAAACATGCTACAACTGAATTGTGTGATAAAAAAAGCATACATGAAATAATAAAAAGCAGTGTTATTTTCCAGTGTGGATCCCAATGTGCATGTATTAATATTTCTCATGGCAAACTACATTTTGATTTAAAATAACATTGACTGAGTACCTAATACTTTACCTGACGTACAACTTGCAGTGAGGCTGGTACTTCCTAAAGTGCTGTACGAAACATTTTTCTCACTTTACACTCGACTATAAGCAAGAGTAAATTCACCTTCCCATAGGCCGAACTCTCAGTGCTGGGGTGATGGATTTCTGTAAGCCCAGTTGAAGCACAATCCATCTTTCTCCAGGCTCAGTGTGTACTCTTCTAGGACTACACCAATGACATCTCACTGGAGCACCTTGTGCAACTCGCTCCTGGGTAGAGACTGCGCTCAGAGCTGTCAAGGATTAAGGTGTTTGTGTGGAACTTTGCTGAATCATAAAAGGGCTTTTAGTGACCAAAGTTCTCCATGTCCACGGCAGCCAGACCAACCGTGATTTATTCAAAGGGCGTTGTGCCTTTTAGAACAAGGTAAAAAGTCAAAGATCTTGTGTCCTATGTTTTGGGTTTAAATGCAGATATAAAGAGTTGTATAAAATGGATAGGTTTAGGTTAAATCTGAATGGATGAGTCCTATTCAAAACTGCTTTAAAATAGACTATACATAAACACACAACATGGTGCAGCACATTGGTGCTTATGTTTATAGATATATATACAGCATTTACTGTTTCCTTTTTTATTAATACTTTCAATAAAAATAACAAAAAGACCAAACAAATATTTAGCTGTTTGATCTTTTTGTTATTTTTATTGAAAAATAAAACATGAAGATGTGATATAGTCTTTTCTTTCCTATTGTGACGTATCCGAGTGAAATGGCTTCGAGACCAAGAGAAAATATGTAGTACAGGACTTGATTTTTGTTCAGTGGGACTTGATTTTGTTCATTGGGAATTGATTGGATCGTTGGATCGATTTCATGTGATTGACAGGTTGTCCCACTTTGCAGTACACACGTCATCAGAGAAGAGAAGAGAAGAGAAGAGAAGAGAAGAGAAGAGAAGAGAAGAGAAGAGAAGAGAAGTAATTACAAGAGGGAGGGGGAAGTTATTTTGATTACGAAGACATGCACGGAAAAATAATTTATAATAAATACTGCAATATTCAATAAATATAAATATAAATAATATATAAATCAGCCATTATGAATTCTAGAAAATTGAACCTATGTTGATTCAAACCACTAAAACAGTCTATAGTTCAGTTCATTAACTACATAACTTTGCGGATGTCATGGATGATGTCAGAGACTAGCGTATATTGTTATTATTATGACTAATATTAAATTAGTTGTTGAACATTTATAATTGCTTTTGCTGTCGCTTTGCCATTAAACAGTAATTTTAGTGTCATTAAAGTCACCATGAAATTAAGATAGATCTTATTTTTTTATTGAATATTGCAGTATTTATTATAAATGATTTTTTCCGTGCATGTCTTCGTAATCAAAATAACTCTTGCAATTACTTCTCTTCTCTTCTCTTCTCTTCTCCTTCTCTTCTCTTCTCTTCTCTTCTCTTCTCTTCTCTTCTCTTCTCTGATGACGTGTGTACTGCAAAGTGGGACAACCTGTCAATCACTTGAAATCGATCCAACGATCCAATCAATTTCCAATGAACAAAATCAAGTCCCACTGAACAAAAATCAAGTCCTGTACTACATATTTTTTCTTGGTCTCGAAGCCGTTTCATTAGGATACATCACAATAGGAAAGAAAAGGACTATATCACATCTTCTTGTCGACTATGTAACCAAATGGAATTACGATTGTTTCAAACGTGTTTCCCAAACACTCCCCTTCCGCCATTGGTTAGACAAAAAGACCGTTCTGCCCCCCAACTCAAACGAATGGTTGAGACAGATTTCTTTTTGAAATGGTCTGGATGTTCAAATAAATGCCACAGAGCCATTTGCACACATTGTCACATAGTTTCCACTTTCAGGGAAATGAACCTACCGGTTCAAATTGTTGACTTATAGTTATTTGTCCGTGCTTATTAAGATGGGATAGAAGAACGTATTTGACATCCACAAAAAATAAATAAAAATAAACTTTCACTCTTCACTATTGAATTATTAACAAGTAAAGAGTTTACCCAGTTGTTCTCAAAGCTTTGTCAGTTCTGATGAAGGTTTACCCTTAGTTTCTCTGCACTTCAAATCCAATGTCCATTTAGCATGTTCCTGTTTCTCTATCTCTCTCATACTAATCTGTATAATGAGGATGAGATGTTAATGTCATGTTGTCCTTCCCATAATGCTCTGTGTTCCCGTCCCCATTGTCTTTAAGTAGAGCACAGGATCAGGGCTGGCTAGGCTCCAGCCTCACTTAACTCCACCAGGGAAAAATGAGACGGACCTGTCGGAGATGACAAGGACAAATCAGCATTCAATGAAGTGCTTTAAGTGCTGTTGTTTCCAACAGCCATAGGAGCAGCTGTGAATTAGTTGCCCTTTAAAGGCGGGGCGAGGAAATTTGCAGGATAAACACTAAGGAATGACAGGACATAGAGAACACAGGAATGAAAAACATGATGATAGGTGTCTTACATAAACCTGCTCTGTTATTGCACACAGGAGTGTGGGTTACCATGTCTTCAGAAACAAAAATTATGAAGGCATCTTAGTAGAGAGGATGTTACACAAACATTGGTTTTGGACCTATCTTCCTACCTTGTTAAACTGGCCAAAAAGCATTTGGACACAGTCTAGGACTGGGATGTGCCTTGTTGTTTCCGTAAAGAGCTTTTATCCATGTTTATGAGAAAATACAAGTGAACATTGAGTAGCCTTTCTATGTCTTACTGTGTTAGTAAGAATGGAGAATGGTGCTCGTCTTTAGCAGGGAAACTTTTTTGTCACATGACTTGGCTTTCCACTGCGATTGTGGGTGTCATTCAATGAGTGTATATTTTGTTGTAAGAGTATGACGTGTCCTTTCAAACAATACGATTAAAAGAACAACCGAAACCTAATCTTAAAATCAGAGAGCAATGATTCGTTGAGGAGAATGTTGTTGAAGTCTCAATCTGGAGTGTGTTTCCCGTACAACGATGTAACTTGCTACTTAACCACCGTAGTAAAATGTATCACTGTAGAAGCTAACTAGGTACAACTGTTTCCTAAGAGTTTGTAGTTTAAGCAACACAAATTTGCAATATTTTCAATGCTATTTACTTATGTGCGTTGGAACTATGGTTTCGGAAAACACTCAATCGTTGAACTAATTTATTAAACTTGTGACCACAGTTGGCTAATGATGTTTTCGGGAAACGCACCCCTGTTTGTTTGTTCGGCTGTTTAGGGCAGTGTTGTAGTTCAGCTCATTCGAGTCCAAGTCCAGGCCAAGACCTGACTATTCAGAGTCAAGAACGAGTCAAAATGCTCTAAAGTCCCTTACAAGACCAAGACCATAAAGAAATTGAGTACTACAACACTGGTTTAGGGACTGAAATCCTAAAAGGAAAGTCTGTTCAGAAGCTAAGCAAGTTATGATATTGCACAAAAGTTTTGTTATGGTGGAAAAGCTTATTCAGATTACTAAAATGTTCTTCACACAAAAGAAAAAAAATCCTTACACAAACCCCCTTTTAGAACCTTTAATTTTGAGAGTGTAGTCAATTGTTTTATTTATGTTTGCTTTAAACAACAGATCTACAAAAAAAAAGCATACACACATTTTTATAGATGAAAAAATATTCAGTTAACCTACAAAAATAGACACACTTTGGTGAGTGTGTTGAAGAAAGTTCGCCTCATGGGCTGCCCTGACTCCTCCATCGCACATGGCAATAGTTCAGACACTAGTGGGGGGACAAAAGGACACCGTAACTGCTGAGGTAGGAGAAAACGAGCAAATCCCTGGGAGGACAGTGTGAACACACACTCTTGTCGGGGTGTTGCATGCACGACATCAGCCATAAGGAGGGTGAAGTGAGACGTGACTGGCGGTTGAAACTTTTCTTTCACTGATCTGGTCAGTCTCGCTGATGGAGTGTCACATTCTAACTGTGGTGCCAAAAACACCATGTATCACACCCACCACACTTCTGTATTTCCTGCAACACCCTTCTCTTTTAGCATAACAGCTCTAATAATTCCTTATACTTGGGGCACAAAATCAACCTGTTCCTGTAAGGCTGGTTGATGTAAGGCTGGGTATCACCAACTACCTCTCAATACGATACACATGGCAAAACATATGTTATAATGCAACACATGCCCGCCTCATGCTTTGAATTTATGAAAACTAAAACTAAAATTGCAAACATGCTGCAATTCCTCTTGCACAGTTTGCTTTACTTTGGTTTTGTCATAGAAACGGCTCACTGAGAAATGCCTGTTTCAGAAATGTTTTAGGGTTTGTGCTTTTTTGGCTTGCATCTTAATTTATTGGACTGTTCAAAATAATATAAATTTAAAGCCTTTTTTTACGGCATATCATGAAATGGCCTACTGTATGTGTTAGAAACGTTTAAAAACGTGACTTAAGACATCTGTGTTTTGTTGTTCAATCGTTTGCACTTTATCTTGCTGTTGTTGTACACAAGAACACATCCTAAACACTGTGGCATCCATTTTTATGGACTTTTTACAATGTCCAGCCTTAATTTGCTTTATGGTAAAGCACCGTGGCATATTGGCATAACAATATGACTTTCTGTAAAGCTGCATTGAAACAATGAGTTATGAATAGTGTTGTACATAAAGACTTGACCACACGTTTTTTGCTGCAGAGATTTGTGCAGTGTACATGCACTTAAAAAAACAAGTTATATTATTAGAATTATTATGTTTTGATGATCATTGCTGTCCAAGTACTTTCTTTAGATGTTCCTATAATATTTCTGTTAGTGACTATTGAAGTGATAAATGAATTTAAAACCCATCCACTTCAATGCTGGTCCAGGGTGTCTCTGTGTCCCAGCAGGACAGGACGACCCAGACTTGCTGTGTCCGCCCGATCTTCCAGCCACCTGCTCCAGGCGAAGGAAACTAGAGACGGAGGCTGACGGTCTATATTTAGATGTGCAGGCAGCAGACGCTGTATTTGGGCTTTAAGGTTAAAAATATGGATATCTATGTACAGTCAGGCCAGAGTACAGTACGATGCATTGAATACCGTCTTCACCCGTGTCTATTTTAGCTTACCGGCTCTGATCTTGAGCTTCTGATCTCTCTCTCTCTCTCTCTCTCTGTGTGTGTGTGTGTTGTAGCACAGCCTTACTTCCTTTTTCCTTAAAGGTAACTGGACTCAAGAGAGGGGGTGTAAAAATTACTTTTCTTTAAAACAGCAAAGTACGCTGAATTTGAAATTGTGGCTTTAGCTGTGTAATAGAGAGGGTGTCATTTTAGCTTGCAGCCATTAGTTCTAGCTTCAACCTCAGGGAATTTAAGGTTTTAAGGCTTATCTGTTCTTTGAATTTATGATATCAATCCTCATTCTCCCACCCACCCCCCCCACCTCGCCCCCCAAATTTTTATTTTTAAATAAAAATATTATGATTGGGTCTGATTAATTCTTTTAATATGTATAGTCATCATAGTTACAAAACACTGAATTGGTCCAAAATTAGCACTAGCTTGCCAATTGCCTTTTTTTTTCTTTTTTCTTTTTTTTTTACAAGTGAATAAATTAGCTGGAAACAATGCAATAATCTGCGCTTTTAGCAGAGAAAAGCAAAATAATGAATTTGTCAAAAGGACAACAAAAAGATTATTATATAGTTATTATATAGTTATTATGCCAATATAAACAGTAATTTGGGCAATGGATGGTACTCTGAAACAGTGTGAGATTTAGTCATTTGTGTGTGAGTATAATAATACTTTATTCATAGATTTTATTAAATTTTATGAGGAATGACTTAAGAGTTATTCATATATTATACAGCTATGTCACGTGACAGGACATAGCTTTCCAGAAATATTTATTATCAACTATTGTGTCATCTATTTTCTTTCTCATATTTGTATGCTGGGTTGTGTGTTGCTGCGTTAAAATCTACAGTGGGCCATTCATTTCCAATTCTTTTTTATGTCTGCAGAAAAAAGAAAACTTTGCACTTTAACATGCATTTGGTCCCACCTAAACTTGCTGATCAGCAGAATTTTAGTAAAATGTATTCAAGGAGAAGTTCCATCTCCGTTTCCCCCAGCACTGCCCGCGGTGGACCCTCTTCCTCTGCCTCTCCACTTCCATCATTTGCTTGTTAGTATTATTCTGTGTCTAATTAAACTAGCTCTTCATAAGTGCTGTTTTACCGAAGGCATCTAGCATATATATATATATATATATATATATATATATATATTTATATGCTGTTGTTCTGTACAGTATCCTCACATGCCTTTTGTTTGGGTAATTATTGTACTCTTTTTTAAGGTCATGACTATTTCCTGCCAAAAGTTGAAATGTGAGGTCATTATAGAGTTCTCCAGAACCCGTCTGCCTGCAGGGTAATGGGACACAATTAGAGAGATGTAGTCATGAACCTTCAGCAGTGGGTTAGACAGGCACTCTGTGGCATGTGTTATAAAGCTGTGGTCTACCACCTTTTAGAGAATTTAAATCATTTCACAACAATTATACAGGAAATTATACTCTCCAAAAGCTTGTAAATGATCATTTTAGGGAAGTCTTATTTTTCTTTTCATAATCAGTCATTTTAATTAACCATCAATTAATTGCTTATACTTAATACAAAACATTATAATGGTTTCAAATACCATGCAGTCTATATTTAAGTGAATTTTGGTATTTGTATATTTAAATTTCGGTGAATATTGTAGATTCTGAGCCAGCCTGTATTTAAATGCATTAATGTTAATAGTAGATGCAAGTTTTGTTTATGTGTTAATTGTTTCATTAACACAGGATTCAGCTTTTGACTAATACATTACCATGCATTTTTTTCTGAACTTACTGATAAGTTATGATAAAAGACAATTAAAAAGACAATTGTTACATTTATGGTAAATTTAGAGTAATCTACAAATATATTTTGGCTCAGACTAATGCCAACATCAGATACAGTCATTGCATGATGACTGCCACACACACACCTCAACACTAAAGGAAACAGTGGCAACAATCAACTGATCATTTTACATACAGGAAAAAATGCATTCTGACATCAAAATCAACAAATAATT
>JARPMJ010003000.1:0-22500 GCA_033366665.1 Phoxinus dragarum
AGAAAGGCGACATATTTTCAAGATTCTCTTATACAAATGTGTTTATATTAGCCATGGTAAAAAAGTATAGTTTGCGTCGTCGTTATGAGCCCAGACTCGGCACGGACTTATCTTTGAGCAACAGTTTTCTGGCAAAGCCAGCATCATATTGGGATTTTTTCCTCAAAACAGTCATCCTTAAATGTATAGAACACTGCCGTGACTGGGACGTCCGCAAAAAATAAAGTGCATCCATTTTTCCCTGACGACTGGATCTTTCAGCGTATTTAAAAAGAGTTTAAAGTTTTAAATACATTACTTACAGTTTGCGTCGTCGTTGTTGAGCCCAGAATAGACGGCACGGACTTATCTTTGAGCAACAGTTTTCTGGCAAAGCTCAAAACAGTATCCTTCAAATGTATTGAACAAACGCTTTAAGTCCCACTCCGATCATATTTTGAGCTATTTTTAAACATTCCCAGTGGTCTTTAAATTATGATTATGCCATTTTTAGCCAACATCTCAAAACCTGTGCTGTTTTCTGGGACTTCGCATCAGCAGAGCGGCAGTAGCTCATTAGCAATTCGCCTCTGCGTTGTGGGCGGAGCCGTTGGCACGGAGAAGCATTACAGTATTATATATACACGTTAATTATTAATATCCGAAGTTAATCAAAGTTATCACCGATCATTATTTCACTCCGAGACGTCGCGGTAAAAAACAGCTCGACTTCGCCTCGATATTTCATCCCTCCCACAGTGATCATTCAGGACATATTTAGTATCAGTGGATTGCTCGGAATTTTGGGATTATATGATGCTAATGTCACCGCTGAAAAACTGACTGACTCTCTCACGAGTGATGGGCTTGACACACGAGGGGACAAACGACTGCGACAGGCGAAACTCGTCGCCACCCGGCGTGTGCAAGTCTTACTTACCTGAACGAGGCGCGGAATTTCACATGCACGAATGTCGCCTGTTGCTTGGCTGGAGGAGGCTGGCTGCCCTCTCTCATTATGTAATGATGTAATACTGACGGGATTAGTCTGTGATGTTCTCCAAACTTTAGTTTTGACGATTGATAGACGGTGAAAAGTGACTTATTTGTTACAGTATGTGTTCCAATTTGAGTATGAGCTTGTGGCCCCGCCCAGTGGAGTTACTACGTCACAACTCCAGTCTATTTTAAACGGCATTTTAGCGTCTGCTACTGATTCACAGACATTTGAATGTAGAAATACTTAGAAATACAACTTTGAGCTTATTTTTCTCAAGATATGTTCTCTAACATCAGAAAAATGCCACAAGAACATGTTAACACCTAGAAAAACATGATTTTCATCGGAGTGGGTCTTTAAACTAACACTGCCGTGACTGGGACGTCTGCAAAAAATACGTCCGCGGCGCGCGGGAGGCGCGACAACGATACGAAATGAGCGTAGTTGTCTTGCGCTTTAAGCGTAGTTGTCTCGTGCTGGAGGCGGTCTATATGCAAACGCTGGTACGTCACTTTCGTACCGTGACGTCACTTCTTACCATGGATCCAGAACGAGCTGTATTTAGAGCTTGATTAAATAAATGATTCGTTTATAATGGGGAGGACGTCTTAAGCTATGAAACTTGCAGGACGTTTTAATGGTACAAAGACCTCTTATATACCAAAAGATCAAGGCAAATTTGGTTTCTCATGTCATGACCCCTTTAAAACGTTTATGTATATTTTTTTTAATATCATTTTTATTTATATTATTAGGCCCATTTATTTGTTTTAATTTTACAGCAGCAATTTTACAGAATGTAATTTTACATTCGTTTAATTTTACAGCATTGTACATTTTGTGTACAATGGATATAAGCCAGTTTTAAATTTTATTCGTGTGCGTTGCGCAAAAGCTCAGTTATCAAAATTCAGGCCCAATAGTTACTTTTATATATATTTTATATATTTTTTTTGTTAAGATCATTTTTATTTATATTATTAGGCCCACTTATTAGTATAATTTTACAGGATTTTTTTTTTGTAGGCTGAGAATCTCGAAATCTCGTCTCAGCGGCTCGTAACCGCAGAAGGCTCGTCCACTGAGAGCTAAGACGCTTGCCATGAAGGGGTGAATACTTTTGAGACGGCAGAAAGTCATTAGAAGTTGCATTTTCAGTTGAATTTGAGGAAACCACTTGAAACATTTGTTGTGCTGAGCTATTCAATGACTTGTGTTTGATTTGTTCATTGCAAACCGCTGAAAGTCTGTACATTTAGCCAATTTATCTGATTTGCAATGGGGTTAAATCATTTCGATTAAAACTAAGTATGTAGTAGTTAAAGACGCCTCTTGTAAAGTTTGACCCATTCATGTATAAATAAACGTGGTTTTAACTATAGATTGTCATGGGTTCAATTCCCAGGCATGAACTGATAAAATGCAACGCAAGTCACTTTACAAACATCTACCAAAACCCCAGGAGGATCTAATGGCAATCACCAGTCCTGATTTCCTCTGTGACCTTCATGAGATGCACTCAAATATTTATATATTGTTGACTATGTTCAGTTCTAATGGAAGCATCCAATAATTCAGCCAAAAATGAATATTTCCTGATTGTTTACTCACCCCATGGCCATACTAGATATATATACACGACTTTCTTGAAGAGAAATGAAGGTTTTTGGAGGAAAACATTCTCCATCTAATGAGAGTGAATGGAGCTCAACAGAGCATTTTGATGGTCCAAAATCCATAGTTAGGCAGCTTTAAAGAAATTACATCAAAGATTATCTACTGTGAACTACAAATGCTCATGGTCCGGCTCTGCGAGGAGCGTTCACAAGACGGTTGGGCATTACATCACTTGCATTAGATGGCGTTTCTCTTGGACTGAGGAGAGAAAGTCACATGGGTCTGGGATGGCCTTGGGTGAGTACACGATCAGGAAAGTGTGTCACTGTTGTCTGACCCCTGTGTGTTTGCTGTAGGTTACGTGGCTACGGCTCATCTGGAGAGCGGCGGATTCATCCGCAGTCGTCCCGGCGTTCCTCCATCCGGACATCCAGTTCCACTTCCTTCCGTCTCAGGTCATCGACCACGGACGCGTCAGTTCCCAGATCGAGGCCTTCCAGGTCTGAGTAGTGAGGACTACACACTTCTGTCTGTGTTACTCGAGCCGAAAGAGAGATGGGTGTTCACTCAACGACTGTGTCTTTGTGTAGCGGGTGTAGCCTAGCATTCACATTCTGGAGAACAGACTGTTCGCACACACACACAACAGCGCATTATGAATCATGTCAACAGCAGGATTATTAGTGAGTCACTCCCTCACAATGCCGGTGGTTTCCAGTCGAGCAGCTTTATTTCTTTATTTCCACAGTAGATGCTTTTCTTTCACTGTGATCAACTATGAAGAGCGCTCTACAGAAGACACTCAGTGCTGTCAATAATGTTCCTAAGCGTCTTTTAAACCCAGACTACACAAGCCACAGGCGGAGCGCAGAGTAAATCATGTAGACGACTCGCAGTAACATGAACTCGATCGCCTTGCCATGAGTGTGTGTGGGATAGTGTTCACTTTGTCAGCTACTTGTCTTAGTCCAAGTATAGTAACACTTTAGTTTAGGGTCCAGTTCTCACTATGAACTATTGCTTATTATCATGCATATTACTATGAGATTGGCTGTTTATTAGTACTTATAAATCACATATTAATGATTTATTCTGCATGATCATATTCTACATCCTTAATCCTAAACTTAACAACTGCCTTACTGACTATCAGAAATTACGAGTTTATTGAGTTTCTTAATGCATTGCATATATAATTATATATTTGTGATGCTGGTCCACAGACCCAGTCTGGAGCCGCACGGGTATATCTGTGGCCAAGGGCGTAGATTTGGTTTTGAACATTGGGGGGGTTTTCATGTGATCATGGTATAAATATTGGGGGGGTTGTGGGGGGGGGTTGTAATGCATAGATTTAAATATTGGGGGGGTTATCTCCCCCCCAACCCCCCCACAAATTACGCCCCTGTCTGTGGCAATAGCAACTATACCAAAAAATTATCAAAATTATCCATTTTTCTTTTATGGCAAAAATCATTAGGATATTAAGTAAAGATCGGCAGGATTGGGTTGAGGGTTAGTTTAGTTGCGTGTAATTTGAGGCAAAAGTCGTAGTTAATAGTTAGTGAATAGTTAGAATTGGACCATAATCTAAAGTGTGACCCTTAGTCCTGGGTGTAAAATGTACTTTTTTGTTTTTAGCATATTTTGTCAACCTTGTCCTGTTTTTGTTTAGTCAATGACAACTTAATCACATTTGAATAATGGTTAAATTGATAATCCCGATTATTTTGCTCAAAATTATAATACATAGAAATAAATTTTCCTATTTCATCAGAATTATTGCATGTTCACCTATAAACACAAATCAAGAGAACGTTGAATCATACGCACGGTTTATTCTTCCTCATCCACTCCTGATTTATTACAGGCGATTTATCAATAACTGTTAAAACAAGAAACCTCAGAAATGAAGACAGTGAAATTCCTTATAATTCAATAATTCCAGTTGTCTTGTATTAAAGAACAGCACAGTCGCTGTATCGCCACACAGAGTTAAGAGCGTTTACTCCGCAAACACAAGCGCAGATAGTGGAGATCGTGTGTGTTTATCAGTTCAGCACCGGAGGTTTGATCGGTGGAAAACACACACGTTCTGTAGGGTTTAACAGAAGAGCTCTGATTGGGGATTTAACTTCGTGACATTTATCGTTATCGTTTAATGACCTCATCGCCTCGTCTCAGGTCGTCAACAGACATCTTCCGTCATAGATTTCGTTTAGGAAATGAACAGTAATGTGTGAACACCTGCAGCTGAGGAAGTGATGTCGTCTCCCTCCATCATTCTAATGCTGTGCGTGTGTGTGTGTGTGTGTGTGTGTGTGCGTGTGCGTGCGTGTGTGTGTGCGTGCGTGTGTGTGTGCGTGTGCGTGTGTGTGTGTGTGTGCAGGTTCACGTTGGACCCATGAGGAGCTCGAGTGTCGGGTGGCTCAAGCTGAAGAGTAAAGACCCGAAGGCTCACCCGATCATCCAGCCGAACTACCTCTCTACCGGTGCGTTCACTCCCGCACGGCCACATCGAGTCGGCCCAGACCCGGTTCACATCCGGTCCACATCCGGTCCACACCCGGCCCAGACCCGGTCCACATCCGGTCCACATCCGGTCCACAATCCGGTCCTCAATCCGGTCCACATCCGGTCCACATCCGGTCCAGACCCGGTCCACACCCGGTCCACAACCGGTTCACACCCGGTCCACATCCGGGCCGCGTGGAATCCCTGTGTACCGGATCTGAGCCGCTCTATGTTGTGGTCCGGGCTCTCATTCGCTTGATTCGCACAGAATATTATCATTCTTCATCCCCTAGTAGAGAAAAAGGTTCTGAAATGTTGATCATTCCCAAGTTACGCAGAACTAGAGGTGAAAACCGTCATGTCACGATTCGGTATATATCACAATACGATATTATTGCGATAATCCAAGACATATGGGAAAAGGTTTATTAAAAGTGTACTATTGATTAAAATGTTAAATTTGGTTTTGTATCAATTTACAATTGATTCTAAGGGCAGCAGCCAGAGTACTAATGAACTTAAACAGGAGAGAACATATTACACCGGTTTAATGGAATTACATTGGTCACCAGTTCATCAAAGGATCGATTTTAAGTTTCTTTATTGGTTTATAAAACTCAGCACAATCTGTCTCCTTTATACATTTCAGACTGTCTGTCAAGATATGTTCCTAATCGTGGATTAAGATCCTCTGATGCTAATCTTCTGGCACACAGTTCCTCATACACGATCAGCTGGCGCTGCTTTAGGCCCGGTTTACACGAGAACGCTCGCGGGGGAAACGCCAAAAAGTGAAACCCCCCTCCAGAGTGGAAATCTTAAAAACGCTCCACCGCCGCGTTCCCGTCTAAAGGGTAAAAAACGGTAAAAACGCTAAAGTCTGCTAGACAGTGAAGGCGTCGCGTACGCGTTTACGTCACAGGCATGCGCCAGTACAGGACAATAACAACCATTATCAAAACTAAAATATAGCATTAAATTCATGACAAAAAAATTAATTGAGTGACAGGCGAAGAGCAGCGAGGGTTAAAGCAGCGGCTTTACCGTATTAAACATGACAAACTGTGTCAGCGTCTCTTTCACTGTCAGTGCTCCACATCGCCACCTAGCCGTCTGGAGTGCACACTACATCCAATCACACACACTGTTGCGTCACCATATGCAGATTCCCCCCCATAACGCTCGTCTAAACGCAGAATGAAACGTGATAACGCAACGCCACTTCTGCGTTTTCTCTTCAGATCGTTTCCGTGTAAACAGCCTTAGACACTATGCTCCAGAAATGTGGAATTCTTTACCAAATGAAGTGAAAGAGGGTACTAGTATTCATATTTTTAAAAGGCAGAGTTAAGGCATATATTTTTTAAAGCTGCTTATCAGTACAACCGTATTATGTGAAGATTATGTGAAGTCTGTTATTAAATGGTGCTTAGCAACAGTATTGTTATTACTCATACTTATTCTTCTTCTTCCACTTTTTTTTCGGCGCTACAGGAGCGGCCCAAAGTTGCCCAATTGACTTACTATGGTGTAGGACGGCCCATGAATTGTTTAATTTAATTGTATTATTTTATTTTTGTATTGCGATATATTGTTACTCCCCTACAAATCAGCAAATACTAATAAAGGTTTGTCCGTCCCACAGACGCTGACGTGCTGGAGTTCAGAGAAAGCGTTAAGCTGACGAGGGAAATCTTCGCTCAGGAAGCCTTCGATGCGTTCCGGGGCCCCGAGGTTCTGCCGGGCCCCGAGGTCCAGTCCGACGCTGAGATCGACGCGTTCGTGCGGCGTAAAGCGGACAGCGCGTATCACCCGTCCTGCACCTGTAAGATGGGCGGCCCGGGGGACGGGGGGGCGGTGGTGGGGCCGGACCTGCGGGTGCACGGGGTCCAGGGCCTTCGGGTGGTGGACGCCTCCGTCATGCCCAGCATGCTCAGCGGGAACCTCAACGCCCCCACCATCATGATCGCGGAGAAGGCGGCGGACGCCATTAAAGGCCTTCCCTCGCTTCACGACCCGGGGGTTCCCGATGTACCAGCCCGCCAGTCTCCACACGCAGAGATGATGTCATCAGACCATCAGACCAATCACATCCACACGCAGAGATGATGTCATCAGTCCAATCACATCCACGCACAGAGATGATGTCATCAGACCATCAGACCAATCACATCCACGCGCAGAGATGACGTCATCAGACCAATCACATCCACGCGCAGAGATGATGTCATCAGACCATCAGTCCAATCACATCCACGCACAGAGATGACGTCATCAGACCATCAGACCAATCACATCCACGCGCAGAGATGATGTCATCAGACCAATCACATCCACGCACAGAGATGATGTCATCAGACCATCAGACCAATCACATCCACGCGCAGAGATGATGTCATCAGACCTTCAGACCAATCACATCCACGCGCAGAGATGACGTCATCAGACCAATCACATCCACGCGCAGAGATGATGTCATCAGACCATCAGTCCAATCACATCCACGCGCAGAGATGACGTCATCAGACCATCAGACCAATCACATCCACGCGCAGAGATGACGTCATCAGACCAATCACATCCACACACAGAGATGACGTCATCAGACCAATCACATCCACACACAGAGATGACATCATCAGACCATCAGACCAATCACATCCACGCGCAGTGATGACGTCATCAGACCTTCAGACCAATCACATCCACGCGCAGAGATGATGTCATCAGACCAATCACATCCACACACAGAGATGACGTCATCAGACCAATCATATCCACGCGCAGAGATGATGTCATCAGACCAATCACATCCACGCCCAGAGATGACGTCATCAGACCAATCACATCCACACACAGAGATGACATCATCAGACCATCAGACCAATCACATCCACGCGCAGAGATGATGTCATCAGACCATCAGACCAATCACATCCACGCGCAGAGATGACGTCATCAGACCAATCACATCCACACACAGAGATGACATCATCAGACCAATCACATCCACGCGCAGAGATGACGTCATCAGACCAATCACATCCACGCGCAGAGATGATGTCATCAGACCAATCACATCCACGCCCAGAGATGACGTCATCAGACCAATCACATCCACACACAGAGATGACATCATCAGACCAATCACATCCACGCGCAGAGATGATGTCATCAGACCAATCACATCCACACAGAGATAATTATTGATTTCTCACTATTCTCAAAGTTGAGTCTTTTTAGCTCCTCCTTCCTGTGAAACATTAGAGCACATAGGGTAACGGTTTACAACAATGAACAACACTAATGTTAACTAAAGCCTGTACAATAATTATTTGATTGTATATAATATTTTTTTAATATTACAGTGCAGCTTAATGCTCCTGAAATGGGTTTAATGATCAGTAGCTGTTCACTCAAGCTGAATTATGACCCGATGTGATCTTGATCTTAATGACAATCATGTATTTCCACATCATCATCATGACAGAATTATGACGAGTGAATAAAACACTAACGATAGGAATCGAGCATCTGTGCGAATAACTCAGAAGAGAGACTTTTACACTTCTTTTCTTTATACTGTATCAGGGGTTTGAAACACTTTTTAAAATTAGATTAAAATAGAATAAGAAAAAAAATATATAATAAAACACTGGTTAAAAGATTGAAAATGCATGTAAAATCACTACAATAAATGGTCTTTTAAATCAAAAATAATAAAATGATTAAATTATAAGTCTCCTGAGTATTGATTTGAATAATTAACCCTTGGAATAACCCTTGCTTCTTCTTCATTTCACTAATGGAGTCGTACGGAATATAGTGCTATTCTATAATACTTGTATGATGCTTTTGTTTTGTTTATATCATGAAGGAACGACATGAGGTAGTCCAAAACGTGGGTTCGTGGAAAAAAGCCCATGTTAATAAGCTGCCATTGGACGCATAATGGGTCGGAGGGATCGTAGGGTGAATTGGGAGGCCGTGGGCCCACAGACTTGGTGGGAAGTGGGCCTTTATTACTAACCCCCCTATTCACGGAATACGACCTACTTGCCACGGGACCGTGGCTTTTTGGACACCTCTAGTGGGCGACAGAGAGCATGTTGCCCCCAGGACCACCCCCCCAACACCCCCCCCAACACCCCCCCGTCCCACGAACCCCACTATTTGTCCAATAACCCACTATATTGGGCAAATGCCCCCCCACCCCCCCGGAACACCACCCCACCACCCCCCCCCGTCCCACGAACCCACTATTTGTCCAATAACCCACTATTTGGCGCAAATGCTCCCCCCACCCCCCCAAACACCCCCCGCCACCCCCCCACCCCCCCCCACGTCCCACGAAACCACTATTTGTCCAATAACCCACTATTTGGCGCAAATGTCCCGTAGCCCCCCCCCGACACCCCCCCACCCCCCCCCGTCCCATTGACCCACTATTTGTCCAATAACCCACTGTTTTTTTTTTGTTTGTTACGGATCACCCTGCGCCGTTGATATGTCACTCAGGGCGGGCCCCGGGGCCGCCGTGCCGAATTTGGGGCCCCTGGGACATTTCCATCAAAATCCCACTTCCCCATTAAATGAATGGGGCCCCATAGTGGTTTCGTGGACACCGCTTACGAAGGGGCCGATCGACTAGGGGGTGACGTTTTCCTTCTCGCCACGGCCCCCTGGTGCGGCCCTGAAAGTTTGGGGCCCCGGGGACCTTGTTCAGGGGCCGCAAAGTCGAAAAAGGGACTCACGTCCGCGAAACCACTATGCCTTTCAAATGGCCCGTGGGACGGCCCCCGTACGCAGGCGGAGGGTCGTGGTTCCTCGATACTTCAGATCCTGACTCTCCAGGGGCCCCTTACGTGGGGCCCCGAAGCTTGGGGCCCTAGGGCCCTTAAAAAAAATTGCCCCTCCCCCACCACCATGTGCTTTTGACATGTCGCTCGGGACGGGCCCCGGGGGCCACCGTGCCGAATTTGGGGCCCCTGGGGCCATTCTGTCAAAATCCCACTCGGCCAATTAAATGAATGGGTTTTCCACCGTGGTTTCGTGGACACCGCTTCCGAAGGGGCCGATCGACTAGGGGGCGCCGTTTTCCGACTCGCCACGGCCCCCTGGTGCGGGCGGGAAAGTTTGGGGCCCCTGGGACCTCGTTCAGGGGCCGAAAGGTCAAAAAAGGGGCCCCGCGCCTGTTCGTGTGGCAGAGATTAGGGTTAGAGGGTGACAACGTTTTGCCTTCGCTCAAGAGCCCGGTGCTTTCGGTACATCGCTCGGGGCGGGCCCAGGGGCCACCGTGCCGAATTTGGGGCCCCTGGGACATTTCCATCAAAATCCCACTCGCCCATTAAATGAATGTATTCGCCGTAGTGGTTTCGTGGACGCCGCTTCCGAAGGGCCGATCGACTAGGGGCCGCCATTTTCCGACTCGCCACGGCCCCCTGGTGCGGGCGGAAAAGTTTGGGGCCCCTGGGACCACCGTTCAGGGGCCGCGAGGTCAAAAAAGGGCCCCTCGTCCGCGAACCCGCTACGCCGCTAAATGGCCCGTGGGACGGCCCCCCGTACGGAAACGCAGGGTCATGGTACCTCGATACTTCAGATCCCGACTCTCCATGGGCCCCCGACTCAGGGCCCCGAAGCGTGGGGCCCTAGGTCCTTCCTGCACAAAGTTTCCCCCTTATAACCAACTTTCACTCAAAAGGCTCTTAGGGTACATGAGTGGAAGAGACACAAGGCCGAGATTAGGGTTAAAAGGGTGGGAAGGTGTTGCCTTGGGTCTAGAGCCTAGCGCCTTTGGTATGTCGCTCGGGGCGGGCCCTGGGGCCACCGTGCAGAGTTTGGGGCCCCTGGGACATTTCTATCAAAATCCCACTCGCCCATTAAATGAATGTATTCGCCGTAGTGGGTTTCGCGGACGCCGCTTCGGAAGGGCCGATCGACTAGGGGGCGCCGTTTTCCGACTCACCACGGCCCCCTGGTGCGGGCGGGAAAGTTTGGGGGCCCCGGGGCCCCCGTTCAGGGGCCGCGAGGTCGAAAAAGGGGACGCTCGTCCGCGAAACCACTATGCCTTTTAAATGGGCCGTGGGACGGCCCCCGTACGCAGACGGAGGGTGGTGGTGCCTCGATACTTCAGATCCCGACTCTCCAGGGGCCCCTGACGCGGGGCCCCGAATCGTGGGGCCCTAGGGCCCTTTTGAAAAACCGCCCCTCCCACCGCCAAAAAATAATTCAAAGGCCTGAAAAGGCTTTTTGAGAGTCAGGCAAAGGAAGAGATTTTGCACAGAGGCAAAAAATACTTGCCCTCGCTCTAGGGCCTGGTGCTTTCGGTACGTCACTCGGGGGCGGGCCCTGGAGCCACAGTACCGAATTTGGGGCCCCTGGGACATTTCCATAAAAATCCCACTCGCCCATTAAATCAATGGGGCCCCCATAGTGGTTTCGTGGACGCCGCTTCGGAAGGTCCGATCGACTAGGGGGCGCCGTTTTCCTTCTCGCCACGGGCCCCTGGTGCGGCCCGTGAAAGTTTGGGGGCCCCTGGGACCTTTCTATAAAAATCCCACTCGCCCATTAAATGAATGGGTCCCCATAGTGGTTTCGCGGACGCCGCTTCGGAAGGGCCGATGGACTAGGGGGCGCCGTTTTCCGACTCGCCACGGCCCCCTGGTGCGGCCCTGAAAGTTTGGGGCCCCTGGGACCTCGTTCAGGGGTCGCCAGGTCGAAAAAGGATGCTCGTCCGCGAAACCGCTATGCCTTTTAAATGGGAGGTGGGACGGCCCCCGTAAGGAGACGGAAAGTCGCAGGAGCCCGAAACTCGGCGAGTTCCGTCGTCTAGGGCCCCTGAGTCGGGCCCCCGAGTTTGAGGGCCCTAGCCGCTTGGCAAGCGTTTAAAGTCAGGGCGAGTGTACTGCTGAAAACGGGCCTGTTTACAAGTGTCTGCCATTGACCTCAGTGGCAGACAGAGAGATGGATCAAGTTTCTCAGGCCCTAGGGCCCGGGCCCTATCGGTACGTCACTCAGGGCGGGCCCAGGGTTCACCGTGCTGAGTTTGGGGCCCCTGGGACCTTTCTATCAAAATCCCACTCGCCCATTAAATCAATGGGTTTTTCTATAGTGGTTTCGCGGACGGCGCTTCGGAAGGGCCGATCGACTAGGGGGCGCCGTTTTCCTTCTCGGCACGGCCCCCTGGTTCGGCCCTGAAAGTTTGGGGCCCCTGGGACCTCGTTCAGGGGTCGAAAGGTCGAAAAAGGGTGAAAAACATGTGCAAGGGGTCAAAAAGGTCAAACCAACGAAACGCGCGTCCGTACGGAGACGGAAGGTCGTAGGAGCCCGAAACTCGGCGAGCACCCGTCGTCTAGTGACCCCGAGTCGGGCCCCCGAGTTTGAGGGCCCTAGCCGCTTCCTAAGCGTTTCCTGACCCCCAATTGTAAAATAACCCAGTGATTGTGAATGGTGACTGAAAATGTGGATGGTGACTGGAGACTTTTTTATTTTTCATGATGACCCACTGGGTCCTATGGACACCTAACGTTTTATCGTGTTTAGAACGAGTCGAGACCTTTACTTTGAGACCACCCGCGGCCTCGTGGGCCCCTGGGGCCCCCGAGATACAGATATAAACGAACAATTATCAAGGCCAAAACTCGACGGATCCGGCGGGCCCCGGGCTCTACGGAACCGTGCTGGTCGAGCTGAAAAGAATGGTAAAAATTTCATGAATTTCGGTGGTGTTTTGGCCGAGATATTAGCCGAAAACCACGGCGCGCCAATCAAAATGGCGTCCGAAAGGTGACCTCTCGACCTCTGGGACAAAACGGCTCGTATCTTGGCAGCGCAAAGACGCAGAGAGCTCAAACTCGGGTGAAGGTGTCCCGAGGGGACCCTCTCCTGAACGGGAGAGTCACGGGCCCCGGGCCCCCCCCCCCCAAAAAAATCATTTTACAAAAAAGTATTGGGTTATTGGACAAATAGTGGGTTATTGGACAAATAGTGGGTTATTGGACGTTTGCGCCAAATAGTGGGTTATTGGACAAATAGTGGGTTATGGACAAATATAGTGGGTTATTGGACAAATAGTGGGTTATTGGACGTTTGCGCCAAATAGTGGGTTATTGGACAAATAGTGGGTTATTGGACAAATATAGTGGGTTATTGGACAAATAGTGGCTTCGTGGGATGATCCCACGTAGCATTTATCCCATTGTAAAAATAGTGGGTTCGTGGACAGTGGAATTATGGGATGGGACTTGGTGCTATGGACTCAGGGGAGGCCCCTGAGTACAGTAAAGTAGTTTTCATCAAGACAGGAACTTTAATTAAAATGTCTATCAAAGGAACTGACTGAATCCCCATTCAACCGATGGCACGTGGGATTGTGTCCAATTGCAGCATATTTTCATGGGTGGCGGGAAAATCATTTTCCAAAAATAGTGGGTTATTGGACAAATAGTGGCTTCGTGGGATGATCCCACGTAGCATTTATTCAATGGTACAAAATAGTGGGTTTGTGGACAGTGGAATTATGGATGGGACTTGGTGCTATGGACTCAGGGGGAGGCCCCTGAGTGCAGTAAAGTAGTTTTTATCAAGACAGGACCTTTTAAAAAAAAACCTATGTCCAATATTGACTCGTCGGGAAAACATGATTCAAAAATAGTGGGTTATTGGACAAATAGTGGCTTCGTGGACACGTGGTTTATGAGCCCATCTTTAATATTTTTTTGATAAAAACTATTTTACAGCACTCAGGGGCCTCCCCTGAGTCCATAGAACCAAGTCCCATCCCATAATTCCACCGTCCAGGAACCCACTATTTTTTTCCATTGAATTAATGCTACGTGGGATCTCCATATCTCAGCTCTAGAATGATCTAGAACCTCCATTTTTGGATTCCTCTCTAGGCCTCAACACCCTCTAACAGAATCCATAGTTTCAAGAAGATCAGAGAAACTTTTTTTTCGGACCCAAAAAAACCGACAGGCATACCCCTTACGCTTTTTTTGGGTCTGGAAAAAAAGTTTCTCTGTTCTTCTTGAAACTCTGGATTCTGTTAGAGGGTGTCTAGGCCTAGAGAGGAATGGCAAAATGGAGGTTCTAGACCCTTCCAGAGCTGAGATATGGAGATCCCACGTAGCATTTATTCAATGGAAAAAAATAGTGGGTTCCTGGACGGTGGAATTTTGAGATGGGACTTGGTCCCACAGACTCAGGGGGGGCCCCTGAGTGCTGTAAAAATAGTTTTTATTAAAAAAAAGTGAAAGCTGAGCTTAAAAACCTTGTGTCCACGAAGCCACTAATTGTCCAATAACCCCACTATTTTTGTATCATGATTTCCCACAAAGTCAATATTGGACATAGTTTTTTTTTCCAAAGGTCCTATCTTGATGAAAACTACTTTTACTGCACTCAGGGGCCTCCCCTGAGTCCATAGGACCAAGTCCCATCCCATAATTCCACTGTCCACGAACCCACTATTTTTACCATTGGATAAATGCTACGTGGGATCTCCATATCTCAGCTCTGGATGGCTCTAGAGCCTCCATTCTTGCACTCATGTCTAAGTCTCATCACCCTCTACCAGAATCCCGAGTTTCAACTGGATTGGAACGGTGTGAGTTCTCGGGAGGATCCGGGTGAATTGTTGGAAGGATGAAAGTCCCATTTTTTGACCGGGCATAACTCAGGAACCAAGCCGACTTTGGGCTCCATACTCTGGGGTCAATGGGGTGCCCATGGGTACCTCTCCACACCAGGAGTTTTGGAGCTCCAACTCGGCTTGGTTCCCGAGATATACCTGGTCAAACCTGGACAGGAAGTGGCCGTATCTCGGAAACGGAAGGTCCCAGGAGCTGGGGACGGTGGGGGTCTGAAGGGGCCCCATGGGCCCTCCTCATGCCCGGAGTTTGGAGCCCCAACTCGGTTGGGTCCCCGAGATACACCCGGTTATACACAAGGGACTTTTGGACAAAACGGTCGATATCTCGGAATGGAAGAGTCCCAGCGGGTCATCCTTCGGGGGTGGTGAGGGTCCCCAAGGGGCCCTCTCAGACCCCAGAGTCCCGAGCCTCTGGGACCCTTCCTTCTGAAATGCACCCTTTCCTGTTGGGCCCCGTATCTCGGACCGTGGGGGCCCCTAGAAGCACGGGCTAGGGCGCGTTGGAGAGGGCCCCTAGGGACCCTACTTTGACCCGAGTTTGGTGCCTCTAGGTGGCTTGGTCGCTGAGTTATAGCCGTTCAAAGTTCGGGGCCTATGGATCCCACGTAGCATTTATTCCATTGTAAAAATAGTGGGTTCGTGGGACGGGGGGTGGGGGTGGGTGGTGTTGGGGGGGCAACGGGACGTTTGCGCCAAATAGTGGGTTATTGGACAAATAGTGGGTTATTGGACAAATATAGTGGGTTATTGGACAAATAGTGGGTTATTGGACAAATAGTGGGTTATTGGACGTTTGCGCCAAATAGTGGGTTATTGGACAAATAGTGGGTTATTGGACAAATATAGTGGGTTATTGGACAAAATAGTGGGTTATTTGGACAAATAGTGGGTTATTGGACAAATAGTGGGTTATTGGACTAATAGTGGGTTATTGGACGTTTTGCGCCAAATAGTGGGTTATTGGACAAATAGTGGGTTATTGGACGTTTGCGCCAAATAGTGGGTTATTGGACAAATAGTGGGTTATTGGACAAATATAGTGGGTTATTGGACAAATAGTGGGTTATTGGACGTTTGCGCCAAATAGTGGGTTATTGGACAAATAGTGGCTTCGTGGACACGTGGTTTATGAGCCCATCTTTAATATTTTTTTTGATAAAAACTATTTTACAGCACTCAGGGGCCTCCCCTGAGTCCATAGAACCAAGTCCCATCCCATAATTCCACCGTCCAGGAACCCACTATTTTTTTCCATTGAATAAATGCTACGTGGGATCTCCATATCTCAGCTCTAGAATGATCTAGAACCTCCATTTTTGGATTCCTCTCTAGGCCTCAACACCCTCTAACAGAATCCAGAGTTTCAAGAAGATCAGAGAAACTTTTTTTTCGGACCCAAAAAAACCGACAGGCATACCCCTTACGCTTTTTTTGGGTCTGGAAAAAAAGTTTCTCTGATCTTCTTGAAACTCTGGATTCTGTTAGAGGGTGTTGGGACTAAGAGAGGAATGGCAAAAATGGAGGTTCTAGACCCTTCCAGAGCTGAGATATGGAGATCCCACGTAGCATTTATTCAATGGAAAAAAATAGTGGGTTCCTGGACGGTGGAATTTTGGATGGGACTTGGTCCCACAGACTCAGGGGGGGCCCCTGAGTGCTGTAAAATAGTTTTTATCAAAAAAAATATTAAAGATGGGCTTAAAAAAACACGTGTCCACGAAGCCACTATTTGTCCAATAACCCATTATTTTTGTATCATGATTTCCCACCAAGTCAATATTGGACATAACATTTTTTTTAAAGGTCCTTTCTTGATGAAAACTATTTTACTGCACTCAGGGGCCTCCCCTGAGTCCACAGCACCAAGTCCCATCCCATAATTCAACTGTCCCACGAACCCACTATTTTTTTCCATTGAATAAATGCTACGTGGGATCATCCCACGAAGCCACTATTTGTCCAATAACCCACTATGCGGGAAAATCATTTTTCAAAAATAGTGGGTTATTGGACAAATAGTGGCTTCGTGGGATGATCCCACGTAGCATTTATCCCATTGTAAAAATAGTGGGTTCGTGGACAGTGGAATTATGGGGATGGGACTTGGTGCTGTGGACTCAGGGGAGGCCCCTGAGTACAGTAAAGTAGGTTTCATCAAGACAGGACCTTGAGAAAAAATGTCTATCAAAGGAACTGTCTGAATCCCCATTCAACCGATGGCACGTGGGATTGTGTCCGATTTCAGCATATTTTCATGTACGGCGGGAAAATCATTTTACAAAAATAGTGGGTTATTGGACAAATAGTGGGTTCGTGGGATGATCCCACGTAGCATTTATCCCATGGTAAAAATAGTGGGTTAGTGGGACGTCTTCCCAAAACAGTGGGTTATTGGACAAATAGTGGGTTCGTGGGACGGGGGGTGGGGTGGGGGGGTGTTGGGGGGGGGCAACGGGACGTTTTCCCAAAATAGTGGGTTATTGGACAAATAGTGGTTCCGTGGGACGGGGGGTGGGTGGGGGGGGTGTCGGGGTGGGGCGGGGGGGCATTTGCCCCAAATAGTGGGTTATTGGACAAATAGTGGGTTCGTGGGACGTGGGGGGGTGGGGGGGTGTCAGGGGGGGGGCAACGGGACGTTTCCGCCAAATAGTGGGGTTATTGGACAAATAGTGGGTTCGTGGGACGGGGGCGTGGCCTCGGAGTCGGGGGGCGGGGGTCGACGGGAAGTTTGCGCCATATAGTGGGTTATTGGACAAATAGTGGTTTCGTGGGACGGGGGGGGGTGGTTGGCGGGGGGGGTCCTGCACAAAACATTGGTCAAACGGACAAATAGTGGGTTCGTGGGACGGGGGGCGTGGCCTCGGAGTCTGGTGGGAGTGGCCGACTGGACGTTTGCGCCATATAGTGGGTTATTGGACAAATAGTGGTTTCGTGGGACGGGGGGGGGGGGGTCCCCACTAAACCAGTGGTCAAACGGACAAATAGTGGGTTAGTGGGACGGGTCACGTGTGGCGCCACACCAAGGACGAAGGCAGAACTGCTCAAAGGGGTCTCCCACTACGGGGGCCTCCCGTCGGGCCCCCGAGGGCAGTGGGGGCCCCTCGCGCCTGCCCGCGTGTGTCGGGCGCCCGTTCTGGGTCGGGTGGCGGCGTCGGCCGGCCCCCCCAAAAATTTCGGGGGGCCGGCGCGCTCGTCCGCGGACCAGCGTCCGCGAACCCGCTCTCCAATGACGAAAAGGACACTTTTTTTTTTTATGGACCTAGCTAGAGAGAGTAAATGATGACCATGGCTTATTTTACAAGCTCGGTTCAAACAATTCATTATATAGTTTACAAGTTTGCGAATATTTTCTATAAAAGGGACAAGAAATGAACACGATACATATGTGTCTTTGTGGCTGAATAACTTGTCGCGAAGGAAATAATTGATCTAAGATAATGTTCCAAAATAACTGTCACCTCAGAAAACACAAGCTGGGGGCTAGAATATACAGCCCCCTATAGAGTATACAGCCCCCTATAGAGTATACAGCCCCTATAGAGTATACAGCCCCCTATAGAGTATACAGCCCCCTATAGAGTATACAGCCCCCTATAGAGTATACAGCCCCCTAAAGAGTATACAGCCCCCTATAGAGTATACAGCCCCCTATAGAATATACAGCCCCCTATAGAGTATACAGCCTCCTATAGAATATACAGCCCCCTATAGAGTATACAGCCCCTATAGAGTATACAGCCCCCTATAGAGTAATACAGCCCCTATAGAATATACAGCCCCCTATAGAATATACAGCCCCCTATAGAGTATACAGCCCCTATAGAGTATACAGCCCCCTATAGAATATACAGCCCCTATAGAGTATACAGCCCGCTATAGAGTATACAGCCCCTATAGAATGTACAGCCCCCTATAGAGTATACAGCCCCCTATAGAGTATCAGCCCCCATATAGAGTATACAGCCCCTATAGAGTATACAGCCCCCTATAGAGTATACAGCCCCCTATAGAGTATACAGCCCCCTATAGAATATACAGCCCCCTATAGAATATACAGCCCCCTATAGAGTATACAGCCCTATAGAATATACAGCCCCCTATAGAGTATACAGCCCCCTATAGAAATATACAGCCCCCTATAGAATATACAGCCCCTATAGAGTATACAGCCCGCTATAGAGTATACAGCCCCTATAGAATGTACAGCCCCTATAGAGTATACAGCCCCCTATAGAGTATACAGCCCCCTATAGAGTATACAGCCCCTATAGAGTATACAGCCCCCTATAGAGTATACAGCCCCCTATAGAGTATACAGCCCCCTATAGAATATACAGCCCCCTATAGAATATACAGCCCCTATAGAGTATACAGCCCCTATAGAATATAGATACACTGCCCACAGAACAAAATTCAGGAATAATGATTCAAGGATTCTCTGAAGAATAAAGTTACTGTTAACCTCTTCAGGTTAAGGATTGTGTTCTTTTTTTGAACTCGTAATTCGCTGTATTTTGAAGTGGCGAGAGGGCGTGCTCACGTTCACTTCTTACGTTCTATAATTCACAGATTTTACATTTATTTTACTACAATATTATTTGTTAATGTATTTGTGTATTTAAAAAAACACACACACACACACACACACACATCACACACACACAAATAAATTGCAAAATCGTGATTTGGGGCCCCCTAGCGTCCTGGGCCCATATAGGTTTAGTTAACGATAATAAACCCTTTAGTGTGCAGGAACTTCATAATTCATTTGAAAGTTTCTTACTTTTCTTACATTTCAAAAATTATGACAAACTAAATCTATGGGCTATATCTGACAAGACTTGATTATGGGAATATAGAAGGGAAATGTGCCTCATTCTCTTGGAAATAATGTGCAAAAAATCGGAATAGTCCTAAAAACAGACCAGCGTGTATGTGTGTGTGCGTGTGTGTGTGTGTGTGTGCGTGTGTGTGTGTGTGTGTGCGTGTGTGCACGTGTTCTCCGACAGGTGGCGCAATCAGCCCTGCAGATTCACAAACTCACACAGTTCCTCATGAACTTGAGTGGTGCCTGTGTGTGTGTGTGTGTGTGTGTGTGTGTGTGTGTGTGTGTGTGTGTGTGTGTGTGTGTGTGTGTGTGTGTGTGTGTGTGTGTGTGTCAAATAAAATACAGATTTACATTAACCTTTGTATCAGTAGAAAACCTTTAGTATTTTCAAATTATCATGCTTCCCTCCCTCATATCACCCTGAGACGAGAGATTTATGTATTTTTTTGTCCGTAAAAAAATCCTACGATGACGCAAAAATCGTCATTTTGTGGATTTTTTGAGAAGGGTATTCCTGCACAACGGGAGGCTGCAGTTTCAGGCCCCCGGTTTTAGGACCCTAGTTTAATGTGACAGCGCCACCTACAGAACTGGATTACCAAAAACACAAATTTAACCCCTTTCGCGGCAAAGATAAAAGATCACATTGTTGATCACAACAGATTGTTGTTCAACATTCATTACTCGTTAAAACATCACACTCTTACTTATTTTATCTGGACAAACTGAGCATCATAAGAAAGATTTAAGACTCGATAGTGTTTATGATAAAACTCAAACAGCGAACACAGAGAGATCTGGGTCTCCTCTTCCTGATTTGCGTCAGTAATGTACGCAAGTCTCATTCGCTGTACAGCTGTCAATCATCTCACGTGACATAAAAGGTTCAACGTGACAGATCCTGCCCTTCTGCATGACGCGGTCCTGTTATCCGTGATAACAAAGCTAAGACACATCTCTTCACCTGAAACAAGAAGCTAATAAATGTACGATTTCGAGTATATGTGTTTTTTGTGTGATTTTCGTGCAATTTGGGGTATTTTCATATGAATTAAGAATGTTTACAGTATTGCCAAGCAAGGTGTAGCCATTAGCTGCATATAAATTGCTTTATTATACCATATTTCAACATCTTTTTATGACTTAAAACCATTTTAAACCGCGACCGGAATATGGTACAAATATCCTATCTTACTCAATGGTGGTTTAAAGTGAGCTTTAAGTAAAAGTTTAATATTAATCTTGGTCCCACTTTATATTAAGTGGCCCTAATACCTGTGAACTTACATGGTAACTACATGTGTACATAGTATGTAACTACAGTGTAAGTACACATTAGTACATAGTATCTACAACTGTATTATTAGTGTAACTACACGTATGTAACAACCCACGTAATGGTATGTGTAAGTACAAATGTGTAACAGGACATTGGTAACAACACTTTTTTCACATTAGTAAGTACACATGTGTAACAGGAATTATGTAACTACATTTTGTAACAACAATATGTAGCCTATTTGTTGTTGAACTTCCACGTGCAGTCTTAGATACTGCAGTTACCAGTTGATGTACACAACAATTACCTTAACAATTACACTTTATATTAAGTGGACAGTTCCTGAGGAGTTACCATGTAACACTGGTATCACAAGGTGAAACTTTAGTTGTAATTCAACATTAGTCCTGCCAGTCATAAATACATGTATTCCAACTGGTAACTGCAGTATCTAAGACTGCATGTGGAAGTGGAACAACAAATAGGCTACATATTGTTGTTACAAAATGTAGTTACATAATTACTGTTACACATGTGTACTTACTGAAGTGAAAACATGTTGTTACCAATGTCCTGTTACACATTTGTACTTACACATACCATTCTGAGGGTTGTTACATATGTGTAGTTACGCAAATGTTACAGCTGTAGATACTCTGTACTAATGTGTACTTACACTGTAGTTACATACTATGTACACATGTAGTTACCATGTAAGTTCACAGGTATTAGGGCCACTTAATATAAAGTGGGACCTTAATCTTTTAAATTGTGTCGTGTAGCTTGATGCTACTTGCTCTAATCCACCTGCTGCAGGAGCTATTCTATTCCATAATCTTATTTGTTAAAATATATATATATATTTTCTAATGAGACTTAGGATCAAGGTGGATCTTGATACTATGTACAAACTAAACCACCTGGATCCTAGAACTGCGGTCCTGAAACAGCAGCCGCCGCTATATCATCCAGTTCGGTAGGTGGCGCTGTCACAAAAAAACTGGGGTCCTAAAACTGCAGCCTCCGGTTGTGCAGGAATATACTACTGGATTTTTTGGCCAGTGGCTCGAGACTCCAGCCAGTAGGAGGCGCTAGATCCGCATGTCTTCAGCCCGCCCATAGAGGGAGGGATCTCACTCACAGAATGTACAAATAGTGTCGGCCATCTTTTATTTGGAAGCTAAGCTAACAGGCTCTTGTTCTGTGGAGAAAGCTGAGTAGCGGTGACCATCCTCTTTTTTCCGGACATGTCCGGCCGTCGAGATCGTCCAAAATGTCCGGGATTCGGCTTTTGCTTTCTGCAGTCGCCATTCATTGTTTACACGCACACCTTTGGTTCAATCTAACTGAACTCATCCCGATCGGTGAATCTGAATGTAGTGTTTACATGAACGCTACACAAGTGATCGGTTGATGTGCGCTTTAACATTGCTAAGAAAACTCCCGCTCCTCCGTGAGAGATACGAGAGCCGCTCATCAGTAATCACGCCACCGGCCTCCAAATTTGTAACAAAACTTTAAAATTCAAGAATTTTACGGAATGCATAGCGGATATAAAAAACTGGATGACTAGCAACTTGCCAACATAATGTTCGAGTCTATTTAAAAGGATGTTGTGGTCAATGGTGTCA
>JARPMJ010003000.1:27500-42500 GCA_033366665.1 Phoxinus dragarum
AGCCACGTACACGGGCATGGGCACGGAGTTCTTCCCGAAGAACACAGCAAAGAGGACCTGCGCTTCGAGAACACGCCGGAGATCGCGATCCGCGCGCTCGACACCGGAGACCTCAGCCGGCTCTTCACCTACGACATCAACCCGTCCGAGGACAACGTGTTCAAGATCAAGCAGGAGGTCAAGCAGAAGAACAAGCTGAGCTTCGTGCACGCGTTCGTGCTCAAGAGCTACGCGTACATCGCCATCAACAACGACGCGCACACGGGCGCGAAAGAGAGCCAGCCGAACAGCATCCTCGCGCGCGTCTGCCTGGACACGCACGCGCCGCGCAGGTCCGCGGAGAGCCGCAAACTCACCGAGTCCTACATCCAGATGGGGCTCCAGTGCGGGTCCCCCGGGAACATCTATCACCGGCTGCTGTCCGTGTTCCCCGCGGAGATCAGCGCGCGCGGCGCGGCTCTGGAGCCGCATGTGTTCGGGGTGTTCGGCGGCGCGCGCGGGCTAACGGCGGTGTGCGCGTTCCGCGTGTCGGATGTGGAGGAGATGATCCGTACGGCCCGCCGTAACTGCTCGATCGGCCCCAACAGTGACGTGCAGGTGCTGGACAGCGTCATCCAGGGGTCCGGGGCCGAGTGCGAGGGCAAGCGCGAGGGCAAGGGGACCATCGTGGTGAGATGCTCTTATTATCCTCAAAACATCACCTGTACACCTCAGACTCGTGCTTTAGAGTCACTTTAAAACGCACTCTGTAAAGAAAAATGGGGGGTTTAACCTAATGTAGGATCAAATTAAGCAAACCCAAACTGTAGAATGTAAACATGTAATTGGGTTTATCCACATTTGACCCAGAAAGCATTGTTTAGACTGTATTCAGCGAACTAGAAATGGTCCTGTTACTTGTCATGAAACATCACCTATAACTCCTCAAACATGAACATATATGCTTTAAAGATGCTTTAAGATTAATTTCAACTTTTTCACTTAAAAAATCTGGATTTTTTAATCCAATAACAAACCCAATCGCAAATACGCATTGGCCTTTACTCCGTCTCACTCCAGTGTGAACTCGTGGATCTGCTTCAGTACAACAGAGTAGATCACGGCGAGTCTCGCGGGTTTCTGGATGATCACGTGTACAGCTGAAGCTCACTTTAGAAAAGTTGCCTTACATTTGTATGTTTAATCGGTGGATGTTTACGTCATTTCTACTTAATAAACTGACTTTAAAAAAAAATAGTTGAATATAGTAGGCTATAACTTAAAAAATAAAAAAGTTGAAAATTGCTTAACTTATTTCGATGGGTTAGAGCGATGTTATGTTGTCATAACTCATTGATAACCATATATTGTTCTACACTCTTTTCCTTCTGCTGTGTTGATGTTTTATCAGAACTGTGTGAACAGCCTCATTATAATATACCGGAACTCAGAACATAATCTCAAACATTACAAGCGGATCTGATGTGGATTAAAGTCCTGTAACCCGCGAGAAGCAGACTCTGAAGTGTGTTAGTGAACGCGCGGTTATAAGAAGCACATGTCAGTCTGGTGTGTGTGTGTGTGTGTGTGTGTGTTCAGTCAGTCTGTGTGTGTGTGTGTGTGTGTGTGTTCAGTCTGTGTGTGTGTGTGTGTGTGTGTGTGTGTGTTCAGTCTGGTGTGTGTGTGTGTTCAGTCTGTGTGTGTGTGTGTGTGTGTGTGTGTTCAGTCTGGTGTGTGTGTGTGTGTGTGTTCAGTCTGTGTGTGTGTGTGTGTGTTCAGTCTGTGTGTGTGTGTGTGTGTGTGTGTTCAGTCTGGTGTGTGTGTGTGTTCAGTCTGTGTGTGTGTGTGTGTGTGTGTGTGTGTGTGTGTGTGTGTTTAGTCTGTGTGTGTGTGTGTGTGTGTGTGTGTGTGTTCAGTCTGGTGTGTGTTCAGTCTGTGTGTGTGTGTGTGTGTGTGCGTGTGTGTGTTCAGCGCGCGTTCCTGTTCTCTTACGTAACGATGACATCAGTCCAGTCGGCTGCTCAGGCTGGGGAAGTGTGTGTGTTTGCTCTGGTAGTGTGTGTGTATGCTCTGGTAGAGTGTGTGTGTTTGCTCTGGTAGTGTGTGTGTTTGCTGTGGTAGAGTGTGTGTTTGCTGTGGTAGAGTGTGTGTGTGTTTGCTGTGGTAGAGTGTGTGTTTGCTCTGGTAGAGTATGTGTGTTTGCTCTGGTAGTGTGTGTGTTTGCTCTGGTAGTGTGTGTGTTTGCTCTGGTAGTGTGTGTGTGTTTGCTCTGGTTGTGTGTGTGTTTGCTCTGGTAGAGTGTGTGTGTTTGCTGTGGTAGTGTGTGTGTTTGGTCTGGTAGAGTGTGTGTGTGTTTGGTCTGATAGAGAGTGTGTGTGTTTGCTGTGGTAGTGTGTGTGTTTGCTCTGGTAGAGTGTGTGTTTGGTCTGGTAGTGTGTGTGTTTGCTCTGGTAGAGTGTGTGTGTTTGCTCTGGTAGTGTGTGTGTTTGGTCTGGTAGAGTGTGTGTTTGGTCTGGTAGAGTGTGTGTTTGCTCTGGTAGTGTGTGTGTTTGCTCTGGTAGAGTGTGTGTTTGGTCTGGTAGTGTGTGTGTTTGCTCTGGTAGAGTGTGTGTGTTTGCTCTGGTAGTGTGTGTGTTTGGTCTGGTAGAGTGTGTGTGTTTGCTCTGGTAGAGTGTGTGTTTGGTCTGGTAGAGTGTGTGTTTGGTCTGGTAGTGTGTGTGTTTGCTCTGGTAGAGTGTGTGTGTTTGCTCTGGTAGTGTGTGTGTGTTTGCTCTGGTAGAGTGTGTGTGTGTTTGCTCTGGTAGTGTGTGTGTTTGGTCTGGTAGTGTGTGTGTTTGCTCTGGTAGAGTGTGTGTGTTTGCTCTGGTAGTGTGTGTGTTTGGTCTGGTAGAGTGTGTGTGTGTTTGCTCTGGTAGAGTGTGTGTTTGGTCTGGTAGAGTGTGTGTTTGGTCTGGTAGTGTGTGTGTTTGCTCTGGTAGAGTGTGTGTGTTTGCTCTGGTAGTGTGTGTGTTTGGTCTGGTAGAGTGTGTGTGTGTTTGCTCTGGTAGAGTGTGTGTTTGGTCTGGTAGTGTGTGTGTTTGCTCTGGTAGAGTGTGTGTGTTTGCTCTGGTAGTGTGTGTGTTTGGTCTGGTAGAGTGTGTGTGTGTTTGCTCTGGTAGAGTGTGTGTTTGGTCTGGTAGAGTGTGTGTTTGGTCTGGTAGTGTGTGTGTTTGCTCTGGTAGAGTGTGTGTGTTTGCTCTGGTAGTGTGTGTGTTTGGTCTGGTAGAGTGTGTGTGTGTTTGCTCTGGTAGAGTGTGTGTTTGGTCTGGTAGTGTGTGTGTTTGCTCTGGTAGAGTGTGTGTGTTTGCTCTGGTAGTGTGTGTGTTTGGTCTGGTAGAGTGTGTGTGTGTTTGCTCTGGTAGAGTGTGTGTTTGCTCTGGTAGAGTGTGTGTGTGTTTGGTCTGGTAGTGTGTGTGTTTGGTCTGGTAGTGTGTGTGTTTGCTCTGGTAGTGTGTGTGTTTGCTCTGGTAGAGTGTGTGTGTGTTTGGTCTGATAGAGAGTGTGTGTGTTTGCTGTGGTAGAGTGTGTGTATGCTCTGGTAGAGTGTGTGTGTTTGCTGTGGTAGTGTGTGTGTTTGCTCTGGTAGAGTGTGTGTGTTTGCTCTGGTAGAGTGTGTGTGTGTTTGGTCTGATAGAGTGTGGTGTGTGTTTGGTCTGATAGAGAGTGTGTGTGTTTGCTCTGGTAGTGTGTGTGTTTGCTCTGGTAGAGTGTGTGTTTGGTCTGGTAGTGTGTGTGTTTGCTCTGGTAGAGTGTGTGTGTTGCTCTGGTAGTGTGTGTGTGTGTTTGGTCTGGTAGAGAGTGTGTGTGTTTGGTCTGGTAGTGTGTGTGTGTTTGGTCTGATAGAGAGTGTGTGTGTTTGCTCTGGTAGAGTGTGTGTGTTTGCTCTGGTAGAGTGTGTGTGTGTTTGCTCTGGTAGTGTGTGTGTTTGCTCTGGTAGAGTGTGTGTTTGGTCTGGTAGAGTGTGTGTGTGTTTGCTCTGGTAGAGTGTGTGTGTGTTTGGTCTGGTAGAGAGTGTGTGTGTTTGGTCTGGTAGTGTGTGTGTGTTTGGTCTGATAGTGTGTGTGTGTGTTTGGTCTGGTAGAGAGTGTGTGTGTTTGGTCTGGTAGTGTGTGTGTGTTTGGTCTGATAGAGAGTGTGTGTGTTTGCTCTGGTAGAGTGTGTGTGTTTGCTCTGGTAGAGTGTGTGTGTGTTTGCTCTGGTAGTGTGTGTGTTTGCTCTGGTAGAGTGTGTGTTTGGTCTGGTAGAGTGTGTGTGTGTTTGGTCTGATAGAGAGTGTGTGTGTTTGGTCTGGTAGTGTGTGTGTTTGCTCTGGTAGAGTGTGTGTGTTTGCTCTGGTAGTGTGTGTGTTTGGTCTGGTAGAGTGTGTGTGTGTTTGGTCTGATAGAGAGTGTGTGTGTTTGCTGTGGTAGAGTGTGTGTTTGCTCTGGTAGAGTGTGTGTGTTTGCTCTGGTAGTGTGTGTGTGTGTTTGCTCTGGTAGAGTGTGTGTGTGTTTGGTCTGATAGAGAGTGTGTGTGTTTGCTCTGGTAGTGTGTGTGTTTGCTCTGGTAGAGTGTGTGTGTTTGCTCTGGTAGTGTGTGTGTTTGCTCTGGTAGAGTGTGTGTGTTTGCTCTGGTAGAGTGTGTGTGTGTTTGGTCTGATAGAGAGTGTGTGTGTTTGCTCTGGTAGTGTGTGTGTTTGCTCTGGTAGAGTGTGTGTGTTTGCTCTGGTAGTGTGTGTGTTTGCTCTGGTAGAGTGTGTGTGTTTGCTCTGGTAGAGTGTGTGTGTGTTTGGTCTGATAGAGAGTGTGTGTGTTTGGTCTGGTAGAGAGTGTGTGTGTTTGGTCTGGTAGTGTGTGTGTGTTTGGTCTGATAGAGAGTGTGTGTGTTTGCTCTGGTAGTGTGTGTGTTTGCTCTGGTAGAGTGTGTGTTTGCTCTGGTAGTGTGTGTGTTTGCTCTGGTAGAGTGTGTGTGTTTGCTCTGGTAGTGTGTGTGTTTGGTCTGGTAGAGTGTGTGTGTGTTTGGTCTGATAGAGAGTGTGTGTGTTTGCTCTGGTAGTGTGTGTGTGTTTGCTCTGGTAGTGTGTGTGTTTGGTCTGGTAGAGTGTGTGTGTGTTTGGTCTGATAGAGAGTGTGTGTGTTTGCTCTGGTAGTGTGTGTGTGTTTGCTCTGGTAGTGTGTGTGTTTGGTCTGATAGAGAGTGTGTGTTTGGTCTGATAGAGAGTGTGTGTGTTTGCTCTGGTAGTGTGTGTGTGTTTGCTCTGGTAGTGTGTGTGTGTGTTTGCTCTGGTAGAGTGTGTGTGTTTGCTCTGGTAGTGTGTGTGTTTGGTCTGATAGAGTGTGTGTGTGTTTGGTCTGATAGAGAGTGTGTGTGTTTGCTGTGGTAGAGTGTGTGTGTGTGTGTGTGTGTGTTTGCTCTGGTAGAGTGTGTGTTTGCTCTGATAGAGAGTGTGTGTGTTTGCTCTGGTAGAGTGTGTGTTTGGTCTGGTAGAGTGTGTGTTTGCTGTGGTACAGTGTGTGTGTTTGGTCTGATAGAGAGTGTGTGTGTTTGCTGTGGTAGAGTGAGTGTGTGTGTGTTCGGTCTGATAGAGTGTGTGTGTGTTTGCTCTGGTAGAGTGTGTGTTTGCTCTGGTAGAGTGTGTGTTTGCTCTGGTAGAGTGTGTGTTTGCTGTGGTAGAGTGTGTGTGTTTGGTCTGATAGAGAGTGTGTGTGTTTGCTGTGGTAGAGTGAGTGTGTGTGTGTTTGGTCTGATAGAGTGTGTGTGTGTTTGGTCTGATAGAGTGTGTGTGTGTGTGGTGTGTGTGTGTTTGGTCTGATAGAGTGTGTGTGTGTTTGGTCTGATAGATTACAGTCTCTCGGATCACAGGAGGTCACGCTCTGAGGGAGAGGACCCGTGAGAAACCATGACTCCCCCGCTCCAGTTCCCGTCACCCTGCCGTGAACCTCTCGATACTCAGGCCTCAAGATCCATCAGTGTGTTCAGGACACACACTCTTTACATCTGTGGCTTCAGCCGCGGTGTGTGTAGCCTACTTCTGCTCTTCCGACGCAGTGAACAAATGTTGCTGACGAAATAACACCGTCCTCTAAACAATGCTGGGTTAAAATCAACCGTTTCTGGGTTATTTGGCAACTCAGCGCTGGGTTAATACTGCACAGAACTGGGTTATGTTTACCGTTGGGTTTTATACATTAACCCATTTGCTGGGATGTTTTTTGACAGTGCTGGGTCGTTTCAGTTTAAATAATACAAATGCACTTTAAAATCTCTGTAACACTGTAACACACACACTCTAAAAAATGCTGGGTTGTTTCAACCCAATTTTGGGTAAAAATATGGACAAACCCAACCGTTGGGTTAAAAATGTAATGTAAAAATTTAACCCAACGTTTGGGTTTGTCCATATTTTACCCAAAATTGGGTTGAAACAACCAGCATTTTTTTTGAGTGTAGGAACAGTTCAACAGTGTCCAGTTGTAACCGGTTTGGCACAGACTATCCAACATTGGGTTACACTGACCCAGCCCTGAGTAGACATGTGATGACCCAGCAGCCGAGGGATAGAAGAACTACCCAGCACTGCGGAAGAATATTACAAATAACCCAATAAAATGACCCAGCAGGCTGAACCCAGCAGTTGGGTTAAAAAATGACCCAGCATGTAGAGTGTGGTGTTTATAGCCGAACATGCAGAGCTCTGCTATACAGCGTCATCACGAACGACATCAGCACGATCGCACAACAGTTCAACAGCAACTTATTCATAATAATTAACCATTTTTAGACACAACATTATCAATTTAGACAGTTTTTGCAACAAAAATAATTCCAAACAAAGCGTTCCATTTTTGAACAAATTGGGAGAGTGAAACTGATCCAGTGACTGGCTAATGAAGTGGTCCACGTGCCTCTGTTAGGAACGAATCCGCACACAGCTTCTTCTTCGGATTGGACGGATATAACGTGCCGATGGTTGTTGTGTTGCAGCTTCAGCCGGAGCAGTTGAAACTGTGGGGCCGCGCACCTCCAGCACCCGCTGGCCCTGAGGAGGCCCCTGAGGGCCCGGCCCATCTATGAGGCCCCGGGGCTCAGCTCCATAGCGGTAGACAACGTCCACAACCACACCGTGCTGTTCCTGGGGACGAGCTGGGGCCGGCTGCGCAAGGTGAGGTCGTCCTGCAGTGCACACTTACTGAACACATGATTCCTGTGAACTCTTTAAAGGGGGGAAAGACTTCTTCACAAGATGTAAAATAAGTGTCTGATGTCCCCAGAGTGTGTGTGTGTGTGTGTGTGTGTGTGTGTGTGTGTGTGTGTGTGTGTGTGTGTGTGTTTGTTGTGTGTGTGTGTGTGTGTGTTTGTGTGTGTGTGTGTGTGTGTGTGTGAAGTTTTAGCTCAAAATACCCCACAGATCATTTTTATAGCATGTTTTTGAGGGTGAGCAAAAATGCGTTGTTTTGTGTGTGTCCCTTTAAATGCAAATGAGCTGCTGCTCCCAGCTTCGTGTGTGTGTGTGTGTGTGTGTGTGTGTGTGTGTGTGTGTGTGGTGTGTGTGTGTGTGTGTGTGTGTGTTAGCGGCTCCAATTACCTCTTCTCAACATGGCCACACCCACAGCAACATTACACACTAACTACAGTTAGACAACACAACATTACACACTAACTAGTTAGACAACACAACATTACACACTAACTACAGTTAGAAAACACAACATTACACACTAACTACAGTTAGACAACACAACATTAAACACTAACTACAGTTAGAAAACACAACATTACACACTAACTACAGTTAGACAACACAACATTACACACTAACTACAGTTAGACAACACAACATTACACACTAACTACAGTTAGAAAACACAACATTACACACTAACTACAGTTAGACAACACAACATTACACACTAACTACAGTTAGAAAACACAACATTACACACTAACTACAGTTAGACAACACAACATTACACACTAACTACAGTTAGACAACACAACAATACACACTAACTACAGTTAGACAACACAACATTACACACTAACTACAGTTAGACAACACAACATTACACACTAACTACAGTTAGAAAACACAACATTACACACTAACTACAGTTAGAAAACACAACATTACACACTCACTACAGTTAGACAACACAACATTACACACTAACTACAGTTAGACAACACAACATTACACACTAACTACAGTTAGAAAACACAACATTACACACTAACTACAGTTAGACAACACAACATTACACACTAACTACAGTTAGAAAACACAACATTACACACTAACTACAGTTAGACAACACAACATTACACACTAACTACAGTTAGACAACACAACATTACACACTAACTACAGTTAGAAAACACAACATTACACACTAACTACAGTTAGACAACACAACATTACACACTGACTACAGTTAGAAAACACAACATTACACACTAACTACAGTTAGACAACACAACATTACACACTAACTACAGTTAGACAACACAACATTACACACTAACTACAGTTAGAAAACACAACATTACACACTAACTACAGTTAGAAAACACAACATTACACACTAACTACAGTTAGACAACACAACATTACACACTAACTACAGTTAGACAACACAACATTACACACTAACTACAGTTAGACAACACAACATTACACACTAACTACAGTTAGAAAACACAACATTACACACTAACTACAGTTAGACAACACAACATTACACACTAACTACAGTTAGAAAACACAACATTACACACTAACTACAGTTAGACAACACAACATTACACACTAACTACAGTTAGAAACACAACATTACACACTAACTACAGTTAGAAACACAACATTACACACTAACTACAGTTAGAAAACACAACATTACACACTAACTACAGTTAGACAACACAACATTACACACTAACTACAGTTAGACAACACAACATTACACACTAACTACAGTTAGACAACACAACATTACACACTAACTACAGTTAGACAACACAACATTACACACTAACTCCAGTTAGAAAACACAACATTACACACTAACTACAGTTAGAAAACACAACATTACACACTAACTACAGTTAGACAACACAACATTACACACTAACTACAGTTAGACAACACAACATTACACACTAACTACAGTTAGACAACACAACATTACACACTAACTCCAGTTAGAAAACACAACATTACACACTCACTACAGTTAGAAAACACAACATTACACACTAACTACAGTTAGAAAACACAACACTACACACTAACTACAGTTAGACAACACAACATTACACACTAACTACAGTTAGAAAACACAACATTACACACTAACTACAGTTAGAAACACAACATTACACACTAACTACAGTTAGAAACACAATATTACACACTAACTACAGTTAGAAAACACAACATTACACACTAACTACAGTTAGACAACACAACATTACACACTAACTACAGTTAGACAACACAACATTACACACTAACTACAGTTAGAAAACACAACATTACACACTAACTACAGTTAGAAAACACAACATTACACACTAACTACAGTTAGACAACACAACATTACACACTAACTCCAGTTAGAAAACACAACATTACACACTCACTACAGTTAGAAAAACACAACATTACACACTAACTACAGTTAGAAAACACAACACTACACACTAACTACAGTTAGACAACACAACATTACACACTAACTACAGTTAGACAACACAACATTACACACTAACTACAGTTAGACAACACAACATTACACACTAACTACAGTTAGAAAACACAACATTACACACTAACTACAGTTAGACAACACAACATTACACACTAACTCCAGTTAGAAAACACAACATTACACACTAACTCCAGTTAGAAAACACAACATTACACACTAACTACAGTTAGAAAACACAACATTACACACTAACTACAGTTAGACAACACAACATTACACACTAACTACAGTTAGACAACACAACATTACACACTAACTACAGTTAGGAAAGTGAACTCGTAACCGCGCACCCGCTTTAAGCTGCTGCGCTGAATAACACTGACGCTCTGAATCTGTTGTTGAATGCAGTGACTTTGTGCTTGTGGAAAGTTTTTTCAGACTCCTTCAACATTTCTCACATTATCATCAGTTTATTCGCTATTGTTTAGAAAATGGTAATAAAATATGACAAGAACTCAGTTGATATTTTGCCCTGTTAAATTTAACTACACAATTAGATAATACCAGTTTAGCTCAACCAGTGACCAAGCAATGCTTAATTGTGTTCAGTGTGTGTGTAAAAGAGCATTAGCAGTTACAGACACAAACTTCAGCAGAAACATGACCAGCTCACAGTGTCCCAATCAGTTTTGGTCCTAATGTCACTGGTAGTCGCTGTATGAAGAGTTATTGGGTATAATATCTCACAGTTTACTGTATTCTGCTCTCCTCACTTACAGAAATGAACTATAGTGTCCTGCACACACTAGTGAAAAATATATATATATCTGGTGTCTGAATAATGTTTGGTTTGACTGTATGAAGGGAAACGGCTTCTCCAATGGGCACAAGTGTAGGGCCAACTCATTCTGGTCGATCAAGTCAAGATCGTTAAGAGCTCGCTCAAGTACTGCGGAGCTAAACCATTTAGTGCTTTGTAAGTGATCAGCAATATTTTAAATGTATACGATGTTTAATAGGCAGCCAATGCAGTGTTGACAGAACGGGGCTAATATGGTCATACTTCCTGGTTCTGGTAAGAACTCGAGCGGCTGCGTTTTGAACTAGCTGTAGTTTGTTTATTAAGCGTGCAGGGCAACCACCAGTAGAGCATTACAATAATCTAGCCGTGAGGTCATGAACGCATCAACTAATTGTTCTGCATTTGTCAATGAGAGCATATGGCGTAACATAGATATATTTTTAAGATGGAAGAAAGCGGTTTTACAGATACTAGACACGTGACTTTCAAATGAAAGATTGGTATCAAAGAGCACACACACACACACACACACACACACACACACACACACACACACACACACACAGGTTCCTAACCGACGACGAAGACTTAACAGAGCAGCCATCAAGTGTTAGACAGTACTCTAGGTTATTACGTGAGGAAGTTTTTTGTCCAATAATTAGAATCTCAGTTTTTCAGAATTTAGTAGTAGGAAATTACTAGTCATCCATTTTTTTATATCAGCTATGCATTCCGTTAATTTTGTGAATTGGTAGGTTTCGTTAGGTTTTGAAGAAATATACAGCTGAGTATCGTCGGCATAACAGTGAAAGCTAATTCCATGTTTCCTAATGATATCTCCTAATGGTAGCATGTACAGAGTGAACAGCAGCGGTCCTAGTACTGAGCCTTGTGGTACGCCATACTGAACTTGTGATTGATAAGACATCTCTTCATTGCATGCTACAAACTGATAACGGTCAAATAAGTATGATTTAAACCATGCTAGTGCAATTCCACTAATGCAAACATAATGTTCGAGTCTATTTAAAAGGATGTTGTGGTCAATGGTGTCAAATGCAGCACTAAGATCCAGTAATACTAATAGAGAGATACAACCACGATCGGATGATAAGAGCAAATCATGTGTGACTCTAACGAGAGCTGTCTCGGTACTATGGTACGGTCTAAATCCGGACTGAAAATCCTCGCAGATATCATTTCTTTCAAGAAAAGAACACAGTTGTGAGGATACTGCTTTTTCTAATATCTTTGACAGAAATGGCAGATTCGAGATCGGCCTGTAATTGACTAGTTTTGTAGGATCAAGTTGCGTTTTTTTAACAAGCGGTTTAATCATAGCTAGCTTAAAGGTTTTTGGTACGTATCCTAGAGACAAAGATGAATGAATGAAACTCAGGGTGGGTCTATGCTCAAACTGCAGTGTCAATCAACAGTCGTGGGCGGGGCTTGTGCGATTCTACGTCACATTGCATTGATTCTGAGAACAGCTCGTTCTGAGACAGTGCTTATGATTTATGGGGATTTGAAAAAAAACACTGGTTGGATTTTTGTCTTCATAGGGTGGTTGTGTACACACACTGCCAACACACATTTATGTAAAAGTGAATTTTGCATAATAGGTGCCCTTTAACACAAACCATGTGTAAGTTCATAAGTCGACAGCATTGCTGAGTATTTTCTGCTTAAAACAACACGTCTCAAAAACACGGTTTGAAATCGCTGGTGTTTCTGACGTCACAAACTACCTTGTAACCAATCAGATCAACGTGTGATCGTCAACGAGTGAGTGAGTGGAGGCGGGGCTCACTTGCATATTCATAGAACCGCGCATACCAAATGAGGCAAGGGTGTCGAGTTACATTTAAGATATTTCAAGGCATGAAGAATTTTTTTTTAAATATGTAATTTTGGTGATCAAAGATGATGATATGATTGACTACACTGGACTTTAAGACGTGATAGTTTATATATCTGATAACTGCACAGCTGTGATTGACTGCAGTGAAGCTACAGCACATAGAAACACATCTTCTAATATTTGTTCATTTTCGGTGTACGAGTGTTTGCCTTGTACACACACTCCATTTAAAGCATTCCTGTCTGATCAGGTGGTCCGTCTTCGTGTGTGTGTGTGTGTGTGTGTGTGTGTGCACTGCTTCTGTACACAGACGCTCAGCTGTACAGACCACAGAGTTTGCTCAGGATGTGTTCAAGCACCGCTGGTTTCTGTGGTGTGTCTGGCATGAGGAACTGGAGTGTGTTCTGGTGTAGTTTCGGTTGTCTGTGGTTCCCCGCTCCATGAAGATCTTTTAACACCCTTGCAATCTTTCCATCCCAAAAAAAGTTACAGAATTTTACGTGTATTGTTATGAAAATACACAAAAATACTATTTTTAAATGAGATTTATATTTTTTAAAAACACGTTTACTCTAAAATTTTGCCAAAATAACATTAGCAGACTTTAAAATAGCAGAATATGGGCACTTCATAACATAAATAAAACATCATGTATTTACAATTTACATCAATTTACAAATGATGTTTTCTCTGGTTTTGATAATGGTCATTTCACTGGAGCTGCTTTCATTGATCTCTCAAAGGCCTTTGATATGGTTGACCATTACCTTTTACTGGATAAGCTCTACGCTATTGGTTTGAATAAACATGCTGTGCTCTGGTTTAACTCTTATTTGCATAATAGACGTCAATGTGTTGTTTACCAAGGATTCCAGTCAGATTATTTAATTGTTGATAAAGGTGTTCCTCAAGGCTCTACTTTAGGCCCTTTACTTTTTTAAATCTTTATCAATGACCTGGCACAAGTTTGTTCTAATTGTAAATTAGAGCTTTATGCTGATGACACTGTCATCTATACATCTGATCGGGATTTGCTGCAAGTTCAAAGAACTCTTCAATCTGACTTTGATAAAGTGCAACAGTGGCTGTCCATTAATAAACTTCTGTTGAACATGAAGAAGTCCTGCTGCATGGTGTTCTCCACGATACAAAATCGCCGTTGTGCTTCCTGTTTTGAATTAAAGTTTTTAGATGGGTCCCTTATGCAGGTTGTGGAGGAATTTAAATATTTGGGCCTCTGGCTAGATTCCAACCTTACCTTTAAGATACATATTGATACTATTATTAGGAAAGTATATGGATGTCTTAACACTCTGTATAGATCAATTAACTGTTTTTCATCTCCAGTCAGGAAAAAAATTATTTCTCAACTGGTAATACCAATTATTGATTATGCAGATATAGTCTACACTAATACCTCTGAGTCCAATCTCAAACCCCTTAATGTTGTATTCAATTCTCTTTGCAGATTTATCTTGAACTGTCCATTTAAAACTCATCATTGCTTTATGTATGATTCATTACACTGGCTGCAACCTAAACCACGAAGGGATTACCACTGGATTTTGTTTATTTTTAAATGTGTTAATTCCAATTGTCCTGCATACCTTAAACAGTACTTAATACCCTATTCCTCAACATACTCACTTAGACACCTCCAATATCCAACATTTTTTATGGTGCCAAGGTTATTTTCTGTAGCTGGTAGGAGAGCATTCCAATATAAAGCCCCTCATGATTGGAATAACCTTCCTCTTTTTTTGAGGTCCATTTCTACATTTGGTTTATTCAAATTGTCGCTTTTTTCTTTTCTTAAAACTACATGTTCTTGTAATTAGGGACACCAATGGTATTACATATGAATGGCTCATGTTAAAACATTTAGTAATACTTCAATATGTGTGCTATGTTGGTTGTGGGTGCAGGGCAGGTGAGCGAGGTGCTGTTTTGTGTGTGTTTGTATTTGTGTCTTTTTTGTGTGCGGTGTGATTGGCTGTATATGTGCGCAGGACCCCCTTGAAAATGAGATGATACATCTCAAGGGGCTATCCTGAAATAAATTCAATTCAATGTATCATGTTTCCGAAGCCAACGCAGTTGAATTCAGGTTTTACCGTTCTTTATGTTTGCTTTGCACCAACACACACACACACACACACACACACACACACACACACACACACACACACACACACACACACACACACACACACACACACACACACACACACACACACACACACACACACACCCCAACTCACACAGACCCAGAGAGAAACACTGTTCATGTGCCTGAGGAAACATCTGCGACTCTGAAGCCACGGAACGAAAGAGGCGTAATGAGGGCCAGACTCCGGGAAGGGTTGGGGTAAGGTGTGTCGCGGCTCCTAACGACGGCCAGACTCCGGGAAGGGTTGGGGTAAGGTGTGTCGCGGCTCCTAACGAGGGCCAGACTGCGGGAAGGGTTGGGGTAAGGTGTTTTGCGGCTCCTAATGAGGGCCAGACTCCGGGGAAGGGTGTGTTGGGGTAAGGTGTGGTGCGGCTCCTAACGAGGGCCAGACTGCGGGAAGGGCTGGGGTAAGGTGTGTCGCAGCTCCTAACGAGGGCCAGACTCCGGGAAGGGTTGGGGTAAG
>JARPMJ010003000.1:47500-57500 GCA_033366665.1 Phoxinus dragarum
AAAATGTTTCCCCACAAAAACCAATTCACATGCGCAAAATAAATGTATATATTCATAAAATACATTTCACAAATGCAAAACACAATTCGTAGATATACAACTGTGTGCAAAAACCTTTGAGTGTTTAAAATGTACGAGTTTATCCCTGAATGTGGACGTGCAATCGTCATTCACGTGTGAATCGCCTCGGATGTGTGTGTGTGTGTTTTTGAGACTTTCCTGGCAGAGCTCTTGACCCATGCGGGTCAGTCGTACTCTTTAGCCAATCAGATGCGAGCTTACCATTCAACCAATCATATATGGAATCCCCTGAGAGTGCATTCGAGGAGCACGGGTCTGCGCACCATTTGCGCAATACGGATTAATTAGAACGGAAATGAAGCTTTCAATCCAGCGAAGAACGGGTACGAGTTTAGTTTATTTAATAAAAGTCTGAGTATACACGGTTTATAGTTTACAGTTTGATTTTGAGATAGCGGATTTTTGGTGATATAGTGACATAGTGCGATTTGATTAGTTAGCTATAGGCTAAGCTTACATTTAAATTTACACAACACATTGACTGATAGGCTAGAGACAGACAGAGTATAGCCTACATAGTGACACATCAATAGATAGATATAAATATAGACAGCTAGATTAATAGATAGATACATATAGGCTATAGATAGTTTATAGATAGCCTACATATATAAATACATAGATAGATTATAGATGCATATCTAGGTACATAGATAGATTATAGATACATATCTAGATACATAGATAGATTCATATAGATAGATACAAAGATAGATAGATTTGGATAGATAGATGCCCAGAACTCATGATCCACTAACTTACTGGAAAGAGAGAGCAGTAATCTTTCCTCATTTGTATGTCCTAGCTAAAAAATATCTTTGCATGCCAGCAACAAGTGTCCCTTGTGAGAGGATTTTTTATAGGTTACAAGTCACATATTAGACAAATACAATAATAAAAAATAAAAATAAAATTTTAATGGCTCGTCAAGGTTGTTTCAGGATCAACACCTGCAAGGGACCACTAGGTGTCACCGTGGAGACGGGTGTCGGATTGATTCGAAGCCTCGACACAATATGGCACATTTGGTTCAACAGTTTCATTACTTCACGAAGCCTCGATCTGCCCACCACTACTGTCCTGCACAGTTCATCTCCAACCCTAATCAAACACACCTGCCTTTAATTTTCAAGTGATCCTGACGTGCTCTGAAGACCTTAATTGGTTGCTTCAGGTGTGTTTGATTAGGGTTGGAGATGAACTGTGCAGGGCAGTCGATCGCCAGGAGCAGGATTGGGCACCCCTGGAGTAAACGATAAACCGTGTATACTCAGACTTTTATTAAATAAACTAAACTGGTACCCGTTCTACGCTGGATTGAAAGCTTCATTTCCGTTCTAATTAATCCGTATTGCGCAAATGGTGCGCAGAACCGTGCTCCTCGAATGCACTCTCAGGGGATTCCATATATGATTGGTTGAATGGTAAGCTCGCATCTGATTGGCTAAAGAGTACGACTGACCCGCATGGGTCAAGAGCTCTGCCAGGAAAGTCTCAAAAACACACACACACACACATCCGAAGCGATTCACACGTGAATGAGGATTGCACGTCCACATTCAGGGATGAACTCGTACATTTTAAACACTCAAAGGTTTTTGCACACAGTTGTATATCTACGAATTGTGTTTTGCATTTGTGAAATGTATTTTATGAATATATAATTTTATTTTGCGCATGTGAATTGGTTTTTGTGAATTTTTTTTTTTTTCACGCACGTGAATTTTTTTGTGTGTATGTGAATTAGGTTTCATGCATGTGAAATTGTCTACACGTGTGTGAATCAGGTTTTCTGCGTGAATTATTAATGAGACTGATCTGTCTCCATAGAGTTGTACTGTATGGACTACTTTTTTCATCCTTTCTCAGCTTGCGTCTTCTTTCTCTTTCTTTGTGTGGGAAAAACTGTCTATTCTGCTGAAGATTTTCAGTTTCACTTTATTTTGATGGTCCCTTTAACACTTTCTGTTGACTATACTAACATTACACCTACAGTTCAACTAACTCTCATTAGAGTATTAGTAGAGCATTAGTAGAGTATTAGTAGAGTATTAGTAGAGTATTAGTAGAGCATTAGTAGAGTATTAGTAGAGTATTAGTAGAGCATTTGTAGAGTATTAGTAGAGCATTAGTAGAGCATTAGTAGAGCATTAGTAGAGCATTAGTAGAGTATTAGTAGAGTATTAGTAGAGTATTAGTAGAGCATTAGTAGAGTATTAGTAGAGTATTAGTAGAGCATTTGTAGAGTATTAGTAGAGCATTAGTAGAGTATTAGTAGAGCATTAGTAGAGTATTAGTAGAGTATTAGTAGAGTATTAGTAGAGTATTAGTAGAGCATTAGTAGAGTATTAGTAGAGCATTAGTAGAGTATTAGTAGAGCATTAGTAGAGCATTAGTAGAGTATTAGTAGAGCATTAGTAGAGTATTAGTAGAGCATTAGTAGAGTATTAGTAGAGCATTAGTAGAGCATTAGTAGAGCATTAGTAGAGTATTAGTAGAGCATTAGTAGAGTATTAGTAGAGCATTAGTAGAGTATTAGTAGAGCATTAGTAGAGCATTAGTAGAGCATTAGTAGAGCATTAGTAGAGTATTAGTAGAGGATTAGTAGAGTATTACTAGAGCATTAGTAGAGTATTAGTAGAGCATTAGTAGAGCATTAGTAGAGTATTAGTAGAGTATTAGTAGAGCATTAGTAGAGCATTAGTAGAGTATTAGTAGAGCATTAGTAGAGTATTAGTAGAGCATTAGTAGAGCATTAGTAGAGCATTAGTAGAGTATTAGTAGAGTATTAGTAGAGCATTAGTATAGTATAGGTAGAGTATTAGTAGAGCATTAGTAGAGCATTAGTAGAGCATTAGTAGAGTATTAGTAGAGTATTAGTAGAGTATTAGTAGAGCATTAGTAGAGTATTAGTAGAGCATTAGTAGAGCATTAGTAGAGCATTAGTAGAGTATTAGTAGAGCATTAGTAGAGTATTAGTAGAGCATTAGTAGAGCATTAGTATAGTATAGGTAGAGTATTAGTAGATCATTAGTAGAATATTAGTAGAGTATTAGTAGAGCATTAGTAGAGCATTAGTAGAGTATTAGTAGTATCAGTAGAGCATTAGTAGAGCATTAGTAGAGTATTAGTAGATCATTAGTAGAGTATTATTAGAGCATTAGTAGAGTATTAGTAGAGCATTAGTAGAGTATTAGTAGAGTATTAGTAGATCATTAGTAGAGTATTAGTAGAGTATTAGTAGAGCATTAGTAGAGCATTAGTAGAGCATTAGTAGAGTATTAGTAGAGCATTAGTAGAGTATTATTAGAGCATTAGTAGAGTATTAGTAGAGCATTAGTAGAGTATTAGTAGAGTATTAGTAGATCATTAGTAGAGTATTAGTAGAGTATTAGTAGAGCATTAGTAGAGCATTAGTAGAGCATTAGTAGAGTATTATTAGAGCATTAGTAGAGTATTAGTAGAGCATTAGTAGAGCATTAGTAGAGTATTAGTAGATCATTAGTAGAGTATTAGTAGAGTATTAGTAGAGCATTAGTAGAGTATTAGTAGAGCATTAGTAGAGCATTAGTAGAGTATTAGTAGAGCATTAGTAGAGTATTAGTAGAGCATTAGTAGAGCATTAGTATAGTATAGGTAGAGTATTAGTAGATCATTAGTAGAATATTAGTAGAGTATTAGTAGAGCATTAGTAGAGCATTAGTAGAGTATTAGTAGTATCAGTAGAGCATTAGTAGAGCATTAGTAGAGTATTAGTAGATCATTAGTAGAGTATTAGTAGAGCATTAGTAGAGTATTAGTAGAGCATTAGTTAGAGTATTAGTAGATCATTAGTAGAGTATTAGTAGAGTATTAGTAGATCATTAGTAGAGTATTAGTAGAGCATTAGTAGAGCATTAGTAGAGCATTAGTAAAGTATTAGTAGAGCATTAGTAGAACATTAGTAGAGTATTAGTAGAGCATTAGTAGAGTATTAGTAGAGTATTAGTAGAGCATTAGTAGAGCATTAGTAGAGTATTAGTAGATCATTAGTAGAGCATTAGTAGAGTATTAGTAGAGTATTAGTAGAGCATTAGTAGAGCATTAGTAGAGTATTAGTAGATCATTAGTAGAGCATTAGTATAGTATTAGTAGATCATTAGTAGAGCATTAGTAGAGCATTAGTAGATCATTAGTAGAGCATTAGTAGAGTATTAGTAGATCATTAGTAGAGCATTAGTAGATCATTAGTAGAGTATTAGTAGAGCATTAGTAGAGTATTAGTAGATCATTAGTAGAGCATTAGTAGGGCATTAGTAGAGTATTAGTAGAGCATTAGTAGAGTATTAGTAGAGCATTAGTAGAGTATTAGTAGATCATTAGTAGAGCATTAGTAGAGTATAAGCAGATCATTAGTAGAGCATTAGTAGAGCATTAGTAGTATTAGTAGAGCAATAGTAGAGTATAGGTAGAGTATTAGTAGAGCATTAGTAGTATTAGTAGAGCATTAGTAGAGCATTAGTAGTATTAGTAGAGCAATAGTAGAGTATAGGTAGAGTATTAGTAGAGCATTAGTAGTATTAGTAGAGCAATAGTAGAGTATAAGTAGAGTATTAGTAGAGCATTAGTAGTATTAGTAGAGCATTAGTAGAGTATAGGTAGAGTATTAGTAGAGCATTAGTAGAGCATTAGTAGTATTAGTAGAGCAATAGTAGAGTATAGGTAGAGTATTAGTAGAGCATTAGTAGTATTAGTAGAGCAATAGTAGAGTATAAGTAGAGTATTAGTAGAGCATTAGTAGTTATAGTAGAGCTTTAGTAGACTCTGTTAGGTAGTAGTTGCCGTCAATCAGGTGTAGTCATGTAGTAGTTGACCTGTAGTTGTAAAGTTACTTGTAGTCAGTAGAATATCTGTTGGATGAGCATCACAATGAAGAGTTAGCAGATATTAAGCACTAATACTCTAATAACTGCTAGTTGACCTGTATTTGTAAAGTTACTGTTAGTTAATAGAACATCTAAAGTGGACTATTTAAATAAAGTGTTATCATATTTTATTGTGTGTTTCACAGCGAGAAGAGTGACAGGGCTTTAGAGAACAAACCCTTTGAGATTTAGTGACAAAAATACACGTGTGGAATTTGTCAAAGTGTGTGTTTGAACGGGATTTCAGATGTTTTGGGCTGGATTTCCTGTAGAGTGTATCTTTATTCAAGGGTTTTCCTGAATGCTTGGAATTTGAGTCAGACGTCACTGGGTGAAAGAGCAGAGATTCTTCCCTCGTTTTAACATTTATCCCACTCACGGTGATTGTTCTCATGACAGAAGCTCTTTCAGAGGAACATGTCAAACTGAGAGTCTTTTCATCGTGTGTGTGTGTGTGTGTGTGTGTGTGTGTGTGTGTGTGTGCGTGCGTGTGTGTGTGTGTGTGTGTGTGTGTGCGTGTGTGTGTGTGTGTGTGTGTGTGAGTGAGTGAGAGAGAGACAAGAGGGAGTGTGTGTGTGTGTGTGTGTGTGTGTGTGTGTGTGTGTGTGTGTGTGTGTGTGTGTGTGTGCGTGTGCGTGTGCGTGTGTGTGTGTGTGTGTGTGTGTGTGTGTGTGTGTGTGTGTGTGTGTGTGTGTGTGTTTTTAGTGAGTGAGAGAGAGAGAGAAAAGAGGGAGTGTGTGTGTGTGTGTGTGTGTGTGTGCGTGTGTGTGTGTGTGTGTGCGCGTGCGTGTGTGTGTGTGTGTGTGTGAGAGAGGCCACAACCTCATAGGCAAGAGAGATGGCCTCGACTATCCATGTGCTAACAGTATGTTAGGATGGAGGAAGGCCTTTCTTAGGGGACCCGAAGCACACCAGCAGCTGATCAGACTTCCTCCACAGGGCAGCTCTGTGGACGTAAGTGTCCAGTGCTCTGACTCGACAGATGAGGTTCAGTTTCTCCTGGTCTTCATCTTTTAAGGGACGAGGACAGAACGCCGGCAGTATGATAGGCCGTGGTATATTGGTTGGTACATATCCGGGTTTCGGATAGAGGAACGCTTTGACCATCCCGGGTGCAAACTCAAGCCATGAAGGAGATACCGAAAGGGTCTGAAGATCTCCTACTCTTTTTAGTGAGGAAATGGCTAGAAGGAAGACAGTTTTAGGGGTCAGAAACTTTTCTGAGACAGAATCAAGTGGCACGAAGAGAACGGCAGAACAAGGGCCAGATCCCAAGCTGAACCGCAGGGTGCCATGAAGGAAACGTATTATCAGAGGATCTCCTTCAACCATACCTGTCAACACTCCTGTTTTCCCCAGGAGTTCATACCCATCTCCCGCCCCCTCCCGTTTTGTCATTTCTCCCGTGAAACTGCCGTAATTCGTTTCGGATGTTTGATGTTATATGAATAATCACATCAATATATCATTCCAAGGTTGCCCAGTTGCCAGATATTGTATGAAACCCATCCTACTCGCGCAATCAACACATTATACACATTTCCCATTTGTGAGCTCAACCTGGCAACCTACAACTCAGTAGCGCTGTTGACGTGCGGAGATCGACGTGGGAAGTGAGAGCGGCGTAGCTTGTCGGACATAGCGACAGTAACTAAGGGGTCTTTGCGAACGGTCAATTATGCCAAAATGTCCATTTTGTTGAGTATCCTCATAAGAGCAGACTGAGCACTCTTAAATGAGTTAAATAAAGTCTTAAATGAACACAAAGAGTTGTGAGAGAATGAGGCGCGTGTGAGATCCGCGTCTCTGTCAGCGGCGGCTGCTCTTAAAGGGACAGCAGCCAAATAAAGCTTTCTGTCAGTAAAGTTAATCACAGAACAAAGGGAACACAGAAACACACTCACTGCTCTTGCCTAAAGAACTTTTGTAACTTTAATAAGGATTAATCTGAGGAGATCATCTGGACGGAGAAAACCCTGGAGCAAACCGATCTTGCAGGAACTCTAGTGTTGAACCAACAGGGCAATTAACTGGATCCCATTGTCGTAGATTACACCAAGAGGTAAAAACTCTCCATGTCAGGGCGTATCGCTTCCTCGTGGACGGAGCTCTGGAGTTCAGCATGGTCTCTATAACCTCGGTTGAGGCCCCTCAGAGCCAGACCCACAGGTTGAGTGTTTCTGGACAGGGATGGAGGATCACTGAGATAGAAGGTCCCTCCTGACCGGCAGCTCCAGGGCAGAGCCGTCGAGAAGGGTTATTAGGTCCGAGAACCACACCTGGCTTGGCCAGTACGGAGCTACCAGCAGAACGGCCTCCTGAGGGCCTCGGGGGGGACTGAGGTGAACAGCGCTCCACTCCGGCGGGGGCCGCCCTCCATGAGCGTCAGGACCTCTTCTATGCGAAGCCTTCTTCACGGGCAGAACGTTCCTTAGATCGGTCTTATAAATGGGCCTATGTGGGCTTCAGTTTTAATGAATAAATACAGCATATAAAAGAATTAATGATTTCAACATTTGAAAATACAATATCTGCTCCAGTTTCCCTCAACATGGCAAACCTGCAGCTTTGAAGCTCGTGTTGTGTGTATCTAGCAGGACGTTAAGATCGTGTGTGTTCGTGACTCATATGCTGCTGTGTGTTTACATGCGTGTGAAGGAAAGTGTAGTTCGATCACGGCTCTCTGTGTGGCGTAGTGTTTGAAACACGGTTATGAAGTGATATGATGATGATGTTTGTGATGATGATGATGATGATGATGAAGATTGTGATGATGATGAAGATGATGATGATGAAGATGATGATTGTGATGATTGTGATGATTGTGATGAAAATGATGAAGATGATGATGATGATGATGATGATTGTGATGATGATGATTGTGATGATTGTGATGAAGATGAAGATGATGAAGATGATGATGATGATTGTGATGAAAATGATGAAGATGATGATTGTGATGATGATGATTGTGATGATTGTGATGATTGTGATGATTGTGATGATTGTGATGATGATGATGATTGTGATGATGATGATTGTGATGAAGATGATGAAGATGATGATGATGATGTGCTGCAGGTGTTCGGTGCAGAAGAACTGCTCCAGTGGGACTCTGAGCCGCTCCTGGATCAGCAGCGCTGACGGCGTCCAGCAGTGTCCATCCATGACCATCACTCCATCAGAGATCAGTTACTCCGCGCACATGAGGGTAACACACACACACACACACACACACACACACACACACCCCTGAAGGGGTTTATTCTGAGATAACAACCGGCTGGACGTACATTATCCCGCTTATGACACGGCTACGTGCCACATAAGCAAATAATGTCTTTGATTCATCATCATTAATTGCATTTAACATTAAATCATACATTATTTGTAATCACATGAATGTAGAATCAGCGTAAAGGAAGTATTTATTAAATAATGTTTGTTTAATGGCATATTTGTATGGCACATCACAATCACAGCTGAGAATATCCGACTCATTACAGCCAATCAACAATGTGCCTTTTATAACATTTAATAAGTAATCTGCAAATTATCGAATTATCATTCAACACAACAAATATAGAAACTTTCATTTAAATAATCATTCAGCGATTGTTCAATAAAACCATTATAATAAATATATATTTTTCTTTAATTATGAGAAATAGCTCCAGATGTTTCTGTTCATCACTGTTTCTCTTCACAGCTTAATTTATGCATTCATTTGCATGATAAAAAGTAAAATAATTACCTCTCGTTTTTTGTGCATGTTTGTGGAATAAACTGATTTGCATAATTCCCTGGAAGTGGAACCACGGTCTCATACACTGAACACAACACACGGTTCAATCTCCAGTTTGCTGTTTTAAGATGAGATTAATATTTGCACAAACAAACATGTTAAGCGTATATTTGGCTCAGATTGTGTTTTTCCCACATACACACTGGGAATCTCTGGAAGATCTCTTGGAGGAGCTTCTGTCCTGATGAGTCTCTCAGCTGATGATGATGCAGGCCGGAGGAATTGAGTCTTCAGCCCAAACAGGAAACAGGAAACAGGAAACAGGAAACAGGCACCATGTCAGGAAGTCCACCACCCTGACAACAATAGACTCAATGTTGCGTGTGATGATGGAGAGATGAGTGTGTGAAGAGAGAGCCTCAGTTCATAAAGCTTCAGATTGAGATATGATCACTGTCACTGTGTGTGTGTGTGTGTGTGTGTGTGTGGTGTGTGTGTGTGTGATACGACACTATCACTGTCTTCATATATCAGCTCTTCAGTATTATCAGCAGCTGTAGTGTTTCTCAGGAGCTGATGACCCTCCTCCCTCCCCAGCTCCTCCTGTCTCCAGTCGGCATTATAACTCCCTCTGAATCACACTAAATCTCCAATCATGTTGTACATTAAAATATGGAGTTTAATGATCTCTGCAATACATTCATTCTGTCAGTCGACAGAAGTGTGTTTCTCACAGGACGTGGGGATTCTGATCATGTGTGTGTGTGTGTGTGTGTGTTTCTCAGGACGTGGGGATCCTGATTGACGGCAGTGTCCCGGACCTGCAGGGTCTGAGGGTGGAGTGTGGTTTCGGGGTGGGAATCTCCACTAACGCCACAGTGCATCTGGACTTCGGCACGACTAAGATCCAGACGTGTCCTCTGCCTCCGCCGCACATGTATCCCACAATCCCCTTGGGCAAAGGTGCTTACACAGACACAGCTTCAGTAAACACATGCAGTAAATCCTTATAGACCTTTGGTGAATAATTCCAGCATAAGTTTGTTTCTTTATTATTGTTCACTCAATGATCCTGTCGAAGGCATTTCAGTGCAAGACGATACAAAAAGGAGCCAGAAACACACAATATACTGAGAATTGTTTAAAGTTTGGCTGATTATATTTAGTGCAGAGTTATGATGCAGCTGAATGTGTCTCTATGCAGATCACATCACTGTCCCCGTGGCCATCAAGGTTAATGGTGTTCCTGTGGTTTCTGGAAGTTTCATCA
>JARPMJ010003000.1:65000-67500 GCA_033366665.1 Phoxinus dragarum
GTGTGTGTGCAGATGTATGAAGTTAGCGTGTTCGTGAGTGTGTGTGCAGATGTATGAAGTAAGCGTGTTTGTGAGTGTGTGTGCAGATGTATGAAGTTAGCGTGTTCGTGAGTGTGTGTGCAGATGTATGAAGTAAGTGTGTTCGTGAGGGTGTGTGCAGATGTATGAAGTAAGCGTGTTCGTGAGTGTGTGTGCAGATGTATGAAGTAAGCGTGTTCGTGAGTGTGTGTGCAGATGTATGAAGTAAGCGTGTTCGTGAGTGTGTGTGCAGATGTATGAAGTAAGCGTGTTCGTGAGTGTGTGTGCAGATGTATGAAGTAAGCGTGTTTGTGAGTGTGTGTGCAGATGTATGAAGTAAGCGTGTTCGTGAGTGTGTGTGCAGATGTATGAAGTAAGCGTGTTCGTGAGTGTGTGTGCAGATGTATGAAGTAAGCGTGTTCGAGAGTGTGTGTGCAGATGTATGAAGTAAGCGTGTTCGTGAGTGTGTGTGCAGATGTATGAAGTAAGCGTGTTCGTGAGTGTGTGTGCAGATGTATGAAGTAAGCGTGTTCGTGAGTGTGTGGGCAGATGTATGAAGTAAGCGTGTTCGTGAGTGTGTGTGCAGATGTATGAAGTAAGCGTGTTCGTGAGTGTGTGTGCAGATGTATGAAGTTAGTGTGTTCGTGAGTGTGTGTGCAGATGTATGAAGTAAGCGTGTTCGTGAGTGTGTGTGCAGATGTATGAAGTAAGCGTGTTCGTGAGTGTGTGTGCAGATGTATGAAGTAAGCGTGTCCGTGAGTGTGTGTGCAGATGTATGAAGTAAGCGTGTTCGTGAGTGTGTGTGCAGATGTATGAAGTGTGTTCGTGAGTGTGTGTGCAGATGTATGAAGTAAGCGTGTTCGTGAGTGTGTGTGCAGATGTATGAAGTAAGCGTGTTCGTGAGTGTGTGTGCAGATGTATGAAGTAAGCGTGTTCGTGTGTGCAGATGTATGAAGTTAGTGTGTTCGTGAGTGTGTGTGCAGATGTATGAAGTAAGCGTGTCCGTGAGTGTGTGTGCAGATGTATGAAGTAAGCGTGTTCGTGAGTGTGTGTGCAGATGTATGAAGTAAGCGTGTTCGTGAGTGTGTGTGCAGATGTATGAAGTAAGCGTGTTCGTGAGTGTGTGTGCAGATGTATGAAGTAAGCGTGTCCGTGAGTGTGTGTGCAGATGTATGAAGTAAGCGTGTTCGTGAGTGTGTGTGCAGATGTATGAAGTAAGCGTGTCCGTGAGTGTGTGTGCAGATGTATGAAGTAAGCGTGTTCGTGAGTGTGTGTGCAGATGTATGAAGTAAGCGTGTTCGTGAGTGTGTGTGCAGATGTATGAAGTAAGCGTGTTCGTGAGTGTGTGTGCAGATGTATGAAGTTAGTGTGTTCGTGAGTGTGTGTGCAGATGTATGAAGTAAGCGTGTCCGTGAGTGTGTGTGCAGATGTATGAAGTAAGCGTGTTCGTGAGTGTGTGTGCAGATGTATGAAGTAAGCGTGTTCGTGAGTGTTTGTGCAGATGTATGAAGTAAGCGTGTTCGTGAGTGTGTGTGCAGATGTATGAAGTAAGTGTGTTCGTGAGTGTGTGTGCAGATGTATGAAGTAAGTGTGTTCGTGAGTGTGTGTGCAGATGTATGAAGTAAGCGTGTTCGTGAGTGTGGTGTGCAGATGTATGAAGTAAGCGTGTTCGTGAGTGTGTGTGCAGATGTATGAAGTAAGCGTGTTCGTGAGTGTGTGTGCAGATGTATGAAGTAAGTGTGTTCGTGAGTGTGTGTGCAGATGTATGAAGTAAGCGTGTTCGTGAGTGTGTGTGCAGATGTATGAAGTTAGTGTGTTCGTGAGTGTGTGTGCAGATGTATGAAGTAAGCGTGTTCGTGAGTGTGTGTGCAGATGTATGAAGTTAGCGTGTTCGTGAGTGTGTGTGCAGATGTATGAAGTAAGCGTGTTCGTGAGTGTGTGTGCAGATGTATGAAGTTAGTGTGTTCGTGAGTGTGTGTGCAGATGTATGAAGTAAGCGTGTTCGTGAGTGTGTGTGCAGATGTATGAAGTAAGCGTGTTCGAGAGTGTGTGTGCAGATGTATGAAGTAAGCGTGTTCGTGAGTGTGTGTGCAGATGTATGAAGTAAGCGTGTTCGTGAGTGTGTGTGCAGATGTATGAAGTTAGTGTGTTCGTGAGTGTGTGTGCAGATGTATGAAGTAAGCGTGTTCGTGAGTGTGTGTGCAGATGGATGAAGTAAGCGTGTTCGTGAGTGTGTGTGCAGATGTATGAAGTAAACGTGTTCGTGAGTGTGTGTGCAGATGTATGAAGTTAGTGTGTTCGTGAGTGTGTGTGCAGATGTATGAAGTAAGCGTGTTCGTGAGTGTGTGTGCAGATGTATGAAGTAAGCGTGTTCGTGAGTGTGTGTGCAGATGTATGAAGTAAGCGTGTTCGTGAGTGTGTGTGCAGATGTATGAAGTAAGCGTGTTCGTGAGTGTGTGTGCAGATGTATGAAGTAAGCGTG
>JARPMJ010003000.1:72500-102292 GCA_033366665.1 Phoxinus dragarum
GCCCGCCCACAATCTAGACCTGGCGCCGCTAGTGCAGCCGAAGCTACTCTTCCGGAAAGGAGATGATTTTTCGTAGATGCTGTCAGGTGCTCATCAGATGTTTTCACAACGGCTTCAGTGGACAGATCTTGATATTGAGTGTGTGTGCGTGCGTGCGTGTGTGTGTGTGTGTGTGTGTGTGTGCGTGTGTGTGTGTGTGCGTGTGTGTGTGTGTGTGTGTGTGTGTGTGTGTGTGTGTGTGTGTGTGTGTGTGTGCGTGCGTGCGTGCGTGCGTGTGTGTGTGTGTGTGTGTGTGTGTGTGTGTGTGTGTGTGTGTGTGTGTGTGCAGTGGAGGTGTACAGCTGTGGTGCGGGGGACAGCGACTGCTCCCAGTGCCGGGGTCGTGAGGCGCAGGGTCACATGTGTGTGTGGTGCCACAGCGAGTGTCGTCAGCGAGACCAGTGCCAGACCATCACCGCACACTGCCCAGATCCACACATCCAGAAGGTGAGACCGACACACACACACAACAACACACACATAGCAAAGACAAGTCATGAACGAGATCATGAACAGCAGTGAGGATGCATGCGAGGAAAATCCCGTCAATATTGACTCAGTCTGGTGTCGTTCTGAAGCGGTGACCTCCTTTCCTTTCTGCAGGAAACTAAACATAATGTAATATTGAAGCAAGGAGCGACGCCATATGGCTCAGAGCAACGGCAGGTTGAGTAAAGAGAGACTGATTTGAAGTGTGTGAGGAGAAGCGAAGCCTCACAGTGTGTGAGTTCTGCTGATCATATGCTAAAGTCTGCATCTCCATATCTGTGCGCACACATCAAACACAAACTCCAGCGCCCAGGACTGGACATCGCTGTCTCGTGGCACAGGTCACATGGTCACGTTTAGTCACATGGTCACGTTTAGTCACATGGTTTAGGTTGGTGAGTTCAGTGACCATCAGGTTTCCAGTCTGTTGTTCTATACCCAGTGCTTTGGGTTTGGTTTGGACACAAAGACACAAACCACCATGACTTCACAACACGTGTAATACGCAGTAGTGCTCCTGACCCACACTGAGCCGCTCCTGAGGACACAGTCCTGATCTACACAGAAGTAATGAGTGTGTGTTGTGTTGCAAGAGTCCTCAGATGTAGAGCAAAGGTTCAGAGCGGATCATCGCCGCCTTCCGCTTTCATTTCTCCAGTCGTCCTCAGCTCTGAACGGGTGTTCGTGTGGTCAGATGGCATCTAACAGGGACAGTTATCACTTACTTTCTACAGTTTCTTAGAGTAAAGTTTCTTGCAAGCTTCCACAGACGACAGAAAACACCTTTCATGGACAACATTCACACAGTAACACAAGATGCATCGTGCAGTTCTTTCCCAAAACTCTCAAATCTTGCTTTTCTGCACTGTATGCAAGCAAGTAATGTTGGCTGGACGAAGTGTGTGTTCTGCTGATGTGTGTGTGTGCGGTGCATGAAGCACAATGGATAAATGCCTTGTAGAAGGAGAAGTCTGTGTGTAAAGCACGACGAATGAGTCAGTCTGGAGTGTGTGTGAGCGACGCGTCCTAGTTTTGCCTCAAACTTATGTTCTGCATTTGCCTGTGATTTCTGTCCTGTATTTCACACACTCTCGCTTGTGTGTGTCTCGCTTTGGTGCGGGTGTAAATGAAGGCGACGGCAGGTAGATGATAATCACGAGCTCGAGAGTGTGTACATCTCCAGAGAACTGCTTTTTACACGTTTTAAATTTGCAGATGATTCTTTACATATCCTACTTTTGTGGTTTGTGAAATTCAGTCTCCAAAATAGTCTCCGATCATCTTCAGATCAAGCTTTACGATAAACACAAACATTCTCAAATAACGCGTGAAGAATTCGACGACCCAAGCATGCGACCCAAGCGCCCCCTGCTGGTCAGGAGATGTGAACACCCCAACTGCTGACCTAACCCCTAATCCAGTGCTGCATACGAGTCGGAAAATCCCCAACTTTCCCACATCGGCCGTCTCGGAACTGAAATATGTCTCAATAGATTCGTTGAGTCATACTCGAACAATGATACCGATTATGCCATACTTGCTGGCCGCCATTTTTGCATTTCTATTCTGATTCTTTGGCATATTGACATCAAACTGACAACACTTTACAACAAGATTATAGATTACAACAAGACTATGTTGCATTCAGATTATGGTTTCAATTGTTAAGTGAAATCAATGAGATTAAAACACTTTATTCTTTCTATATACTCTATACATGTAGATATCCGTGTTTATGCGGGTCTGTGGTGTGTGCGGTAGATCGTCTCCCAGATGTAGGCCTCCGCACTGGTGCTCAATCATATCCCACATACAGGATCTGCGGATTAAACTGAACACAACTTAGGCTAAGTGAATGAAAGACAATAATATGCAATATGCATTGACCCAAATAACTTTTTATTCAAATCTTTCAGAATTCATTGACACAAATGACTTTATTTGAATGTTTCGTTGATGTAATATGGCACTGAGTTGTTAGAAAATAAATGCGTTGTGCATTAAGGAACCGATAATTCGTCTTTTGAACCGGTTCTCATGTTCCCGCCACTAGTTAGTCTCCTTGGTTACTCATTAATTAGATCACACCTGTTTGTATTCAGTTGGTTATCTAGTGTATATTCACCTGCTGTATTTCTGATAAAATAGATGTGTGTGTGTGTGTGTGTTTTAGGTGGAAAGGTTGTTTATGAGCAAAGGTTTAGTCTGAACCCCTGAATGACTAACCCAAACCATAATGAACATATATAAACAGTTTAACCATGTGAGGTTTATGATAACTAGCAGGATTTCAAAATAAACCATGAGATGATCTTCCCACTCACTTCGTCTGCCTTCAGCTCTGTGTAAAGTTGTGTGTGAAACTGAGAGTCTGTGGATTGTACATGCGTTCATTCAGCTGTTAATCTGAATCCCACTGTCATTCCTGTGTGTGTGTGTGTGTGTGTGTGTGTGTGTGTGTGTGTGTGTGTGTGTGTGTGTGCGCTGCAGATCGAGCCGCTGACGGGGCCTCTGACGGGTGGGACGCTGCTCACGGTTCAGGGCAGGAATCTGGGACACCGAGCGGACCACGTCAACGTCTCCATCGGGGAAGTGCCCTGTTACATACAACACTACACTGTTTCAGTCAGGTAAACACACACACACACACACACACACACACACACACACACACACGGAGGAAGTGCCCTGTTACATACAACACTACACTGTTTCAGTCAGGTAAACACACACACACACACACACACACACACACACACACAATTCCTTAATAGCATGACATCAAATGTTTTAGAAATGTCTTGGTTATTTGAATGTTAAGGAAACATTTCATTGTCTCATTCTTCAATCATTATGGAACGTTACGTTTGAATTTTCTAAAAAAAAGTAACATTTAAAAATGTCCAACGAATGTCCAACTTAAAACGTTTCAGAAAAACTTTCCAGTATGGTTTTATGGGCCGTGTTTTGGGTCATGACCTGCCGGCTGATGTCAGGTGTGTGTGTGTTGTTGCAGGTTGGTGTGTGAGACTGGTGCATCATGGGAAACGATGAGTGATCCTGTGACGGTGAGCGTGGCCGGTAACGCAGTGGGGTGTTTCGAAGGACGTGTTCTCGTTTGTGGTGCGTACTGGCCTTCGTTCTCTGATCATGATTTCTTCTGTTCCACACCCTCATCTTCTCTCTGGTAATCACTTCTCTCCATCGCACCCTCATCTTCTCTCTGGTCTTCCTCCCCATCACACTCCTCATCTTCTCTCTGGTCTTCCTCCCCATCACATCCCTCATCTTCTCTCTGGTCTTCCTCCCCATCACACCACTCATCTTCTCTCTGGTCTTCCTCCCCATCACCCATCACTCTCCTCATCTCTCTCTCTGGTCTTCCTCCCCATCACACAATCATCTTCTCTCTGGTCTTCCTCCCCATCGCACCCTCATCTTCTCTCTGGTTCTTCCTCCCCATCACATCCCTCATCTTCTCTCTGGTCTTCCCTCCATCCTCCCACTCACACCTCATCTTCTCTCTGGTCTTTCCTCCCCATCACACCATCATCTTCTCTCTGGTCTTCCTCCCCATCACACCATCATCTTCTCTCTGGTCTTCCTCCCCATACACACCTCATCTTCTCTCTGGTCTTCCTCCCCCATCACACCATCATCTTCTCTCTGGTCTTCCTCCACCATCACACCATCATCTTCTCTCTGGTCTTCCTCCCCATCACACCATCATCTTCTCTCTGGTCTTTCTCCCCATCACACCATCATCTTCTCTCTGGTCTTCCCTCCCCATAACACCATCATCTTCTCTCTGTCTTCCTCCCCATCACACCCTCATCTTCTCTCTGGTCTTCCTCCCCATCACACCATCATCTTCTCTTTGGTCTTCCTCCCCATCACACCCTCATCTTCTCTCTGGTCTTCCTCCCCATCACACCATCATCTTCTCTCTGGTCTTCCTCCCCATCACACCATCATCTTCTCTCTGGTCTTCCTCCCCATCACACCATCATCTTCTCTCTGGTCTTCCTCCCCATCACACCCTCATCTTCTCTCTGGTCTTCCTCCCCATCACACCCTCATCTTCTCTCTGGTCTTCCTCCCCATCACACCATCATCTTCTCTTTGGTCTTCCTCCCCATCACATCCTCATCTTCTCTTTGGTCTTCCTCCCCATCACATCCTCATCTTCTCTCTGGTCTTCCTCCCCATCACACCCTCATCTTCTCTTTGGTCTTCCTCCCCATCACATCCTCATCTTCTCTCTGGTCTTCCTCCCCATCACACCATCATCTTCTCTCTGTCTTCCTCCCCATCACACTAGCATCTTCTCTCTGGTCTTTCTCCCCATCACACCATCATCTTCTCTCTGGTCTTCCTCCCCATCACACCCTCATCTTCTCTCTGTCTTCCTCCCCATCACACCCTCATCTTCTCTTTGGTCTTCCTCCCCATCACAACACCATCATCTTCTCTCTGGTCTTCCTCCCCATCACACCATCATCTTCTCTCTGGTCTTCCTCCCCATCACACCCTCATCTTCTCTCTGGTCTTCCTCCCCATCACACCCTCATCTTCTCTCTGGTCTTCCTCCCCATCACACCATCATCTTCTCTTTGGTCTTCCTCCCCATCACATCCTCATCTTCTCTCTGGTCTTCCTCCCCATCACACTCTCATCTTCTCTCTGGTCTTCCTCCCCATCACATCCTCATCTTCTCTTTGGTCTTCCTCCCCATCACATCCTCATCTTCTCTCTGGTCTTCCTCCCCATCACACCCTCATCTTCTCTCTGGTCTTCCTCCCCATCACATCCTCATCTTCTCTTTGGTCTTCCTCCCCATCACATCCTCATCTTCTCTCTGGTCTTCCTCCCCATCACACTCTCATCTTCTCTCTGGTCTTCCTCCCCATCACACCCTCATCTTCTCTTTGGTCTTCCTCCCCATCACATCCTCATCTTCTCTCTGGTCTTCCTCCCCATCACACCATCATCTTCTCTCTGGTCTTCCTCCCCATCACACTAGGCATCTTCTCTCTGGTCTTTCTCCCCATCACACCATCATCTTCTCTCTGGTCTTCCTCCCCATCACACCCTCATCTTCTCTCTGGTCTTCCTCCCCATCACACCCTCATCTTCTCTTTGGTCTTCCTCCCCATCACATCCTCCATCTTCTCTCTGGTCTTCCTCCTCATCACACCCTCATCTTCTCTTTGGTCTTCCTCCCCATCACATCCTCATCTTCTCTCTGGTCTTCCTCCCCATCACATCCTCATCTTCTCTGTGGTCTTCCTCCCCATCACACCCTCATCTTCTCTCTGGTCTTCCTCCCCATCACACCCTCATCTTCTCTTTGGTCTTCCTCCCCATCACATCCTCATCTTCTCTCTGGTCTTCCTCCTCATCACACCCTCATCTTCTCTTTGGTCTTCCTCCCCATCACATCCTCATCTTCTCTGTGGTCTTCCTCCCCATCACATCCTCATCTTCTCTGTGGTCTTCCTCCCCATCACACCCTCATCTTCTCTCTGGTCTTCCTCCCCATCACACCCTCATCTTCTCTTTTGGTCTTCCTCCCCATCACATCCTCATCTTCTCTCTGGTCTTCCTCCTCATCACACCCCTCATCTTCTCTTTGGTCTTCCTCCCCATCACATCCTCATCTTCTCTCTGGTCTTCCTCCCCATCACACCCTCATCTTCTCTCTGGTCTTCCTCCCCATCACACCCTCATCTTCTCTTTGGTCTTCCTCCCCATCACATCCTCATCTTCTCTCTGGTCTTCCTCCCCATCACACTCTCATCTTCTCTCTGGTCTTCCTCCCCATCACACCCTCATCTTCTCTTTGGTCTTCCTCCCCATCACATCCTCATCTTCTCTCTGGTCTTCCTCCCCATCACACCATCATCTTCTCTCTGGTCTTCCTCCCCATCACATCCTCATCTTCTCTTTGGTCTTCCTCCCCATCACACCCTCATCTTCTCTCTGGTCTTCTTCCCCATCACACCCTCATCTTCTCTCTGGTCCCTCCTCCCCATCACATCCTCATCTTCTCTCTGGTCTTCCTCCCCATCACACCCTCATCTTCTCTCTGGTCTTCCTCCCCATCACATCCTCATCTTCTCTCTGGTCTTCCTCCCCATCACATCCTCATCTTCTTTCTGGTCTTCCTCCCCATCACATCCTCATCTTCTCTCTGGTCTTCCTCCCCATCACACCCTCATCTTCTCTCTGGTCTTCCTTCCCATCACATCCTCATCTTCTCTCTGGTCTTCCTCCCCATCACACCCCTCATCTTCTCTCTGGTCCTCCTCCCCATCACATCCTCATCTTCTCTCTGGTCTTCCTCCCCATCACACCCCTCATCTTCTCTCTGGTCTTCCTCCCCATCACACCCCTCATCTTCTCTTTGGTCTTCCTCCCCATCACATCCTCATCTTCTCTCTGGTCCTCCTCCCCATCACATCCTCATCTTCTCTCTGGTCTTCCTCCCCATCACACCCTCATCTTCTCTCTGGTCTTCCTCCCCATCACACCCTCATCTTCTCTCTGGTCTTCCTCCCCATCACACCCTCATCTTCTCTCTGGTCTTTCTCCCCATCACACCATCATCTTCTCTCTGGTCTTCCTCCCCATCACACCCTCATCTTCTCTCTGGTCTTCCTCCCCATCACACCCTCATCTTCTCTCTGGTCTTCCTCCCCATCACATCCTCATCTTCTCTCTGGTCTTCCTCCCCATCACAACCCTCATCTTCTCTCTGGTATTCCTCCCCATCACACCCTCATCTTCTCTCTGGTCTTCCTCCCCATCACATCCTCATCTTCTCTCTGGTCCTCCTCCCCATCACATCCTCATCTTCTCTCTGGTCCTCCTACCCATCACATCCTCATCTTCTCTCTGGTCTTCCTCGCCATCACATCCTCATCTTCTCTCTGGTCTTCCTCCCCATCACATCCTCATCTTCTCTCTGGTCTTCCTCCCCATCACATCCTCATCTTCTCTCTGGTCTTCTTCCCCATCACATCCTCATCTTCTCTCTGGTCTTCCTCCCCATCACACCCTCATCTTCTCTCTGGTCTTTCTCCCCATCACACCCTCATCTTCTCTCTGGTCTTCTTCCCCATCGCACCCTCATCTTCTCTCTGGTCTTCCTCCCCATCACACCCTCATCTTCTCTCTGGTCTTCCTCCCCATCACACCCTCATCTTCTCTCTGGTCTTTCTCCCCATCACACCATCATCTTCTCTCTGGTCTTCCTCCCCATCACATCCTCATCTTCTCTCTGGTCTTCCTCCCCATCACATCCTCATCTTCTCTCTGGTCTTCTTCCCCATCGCACCCCTCATCTTCTCTCTGGTCTTCCTCCCCATCACACCCTCATCTTCTCTCTGGTCTTCCTCCCCATCACACCCTCATCTTCTCTCTGGTCTTTCTCCCCATCACACCATCATCTTCTCTCTGGTCTTCCTCCCCATCACACCCTCATCTTCTCTCTGGTCTTCCTCCCCATCACACCCTCATCTTCTCTCTGGTCTTCCTCCCCATCACATCCTCATCTTCTCTCTGGTCTTCCTCGCCATCACATCCTCATCTTCTCTCTGGTCCTCCTACCCATCACATCCTCATCTTCTCTCTGGTCTTCCTCGCCATCACATCCTCATCTTCTCTCTGGTCTTCCTCCCCATCACATCCTCATCTTCTCTCTGGTCTTCCTCCCCATCACATCCTCATCTTCTCTCTGGTCTTCTTCCCCATCACATCCTCATCTTCTCTCTGGTCTTCCTCCCCATCACACCCTCATCTTCTCTCTGGTCTTCCTCCCCATCACACCCTCATCTTCTCTCTGGTCTTTCTCCCCATCACACCCTCATCTTCTCTCTGGTCTTCTTCCCCATCGCACCCTCATCTTCTCTCTGGTCTTCCTCCCCATCACACCCTCATCTTCTCTCTGGTCTTCCTCCCCATCACACCCTCATCTTCTCTCTGGTCTTTCTCCCCATCACACCATCATCTTCTCTCTGGTCTTCCTCCCCATCACATCCTCATCTTCTCTCTGGTCTTCCTCCCCATCACATCCTCATCTTCTCTCTGTCTTCTTCCCCATCGCACCCTCATCTTCTCTCTGGTCTTCCTCCCCATCACACCCTCATCTTCTCTCTGGTCTTCCTCCCCATCACACCCTCATCTTCTCTCTGGTCTTTCTCCCCATCACACCCATCATCTTCTCTCTGGTCTTCCTCCCCATCACACCCTCATCTTCTCTCTGGTCTTCCTCCCCATCACACCCTCATCTTCTCTCTGGTCTTCCTCCCATCACACCCTCATCTTCTCTCTGGTCTTCCTCCCCATCACACCCTCATCTTCTCTCTGGTATTCCTCCCCATCACACCTCATCTGGTCTCCTCCCCATCACATCCTCATCTTCTCTCTGGTCCTCCTCCCCATCACATCCTCATCTTCTCTCTGGTCTTCCTCCCCATCACATCCTCATCTTCTCTCTGGTCTTCCTCCCCATCACATCCTCATCTTCTCTCTGGTCTTCCTCCCCATCACATCCTCATCTTCTCTGTGGTCTTCCTCCCCATCACATCCTCATCTTCTCTGTGGTCTTCCTCCCCGTCACATCCTCATCTTCTCTCTGGTCTTCCTCCCCATCACATCCTCATCTTCTCTGTGGTCTTCCTCCCCATCACACCCTCATTTTCTCTCTGGTCTTCCTCCCCATCACATCCTCATCTTCTCTGTGGTCTTCCTCCCCATCACATCATCATCTTCTCTCTGGTCTTCCTCCCCATCACACCCTCATCTTCTCTCTGGTCTTCCTCCCCATCACACCCTCATCTTCTCTCTGGTCTTCCTCCCCATCACACCCTCATCTTCTCTCTGGTCTTTCTCCCCATCACATCCTCATCTTCTCTCTGGTCTTCCTCCCCATCACACCCTCATCTTCTCTCTGGTCTTCCTCCCCATCACACCCTCATCTTCTCTCTGGTCTTTCTCCCCCATCACACCATCATCTTCTCTCTGGTCTTCCTCCCCATCACATCCTCATCTTCTCTCTGGTCTTCCTCCCCCATCACACCCTCATCTTCTCTCTGGTCTTCCTCCCCATCACACCCTTCCCTGTGCTGTTCTCCAGCCTCGCCTCGACGGCGAACAGATACACAACACATTCTCCAACGAGTTTGTGATATTCAATAACAGAGCAAACACAACACACTCTCAAGATCAGCTTGACTCAATGTCAGTGGCCACTGTGAACTTTAGGAACGTTTTGTTTTGTCTGAGTTTCTGGATGTCATGTTTTCATGGCATTGAGAGATACAGCGGTGTGTGTTTATAATGAGTGTTATTTGGTGCTGCTGAGCCGCTTTTCCTGCACTGATCCCAGCGAACAGGGAATGTTCTCCGAATGTGTGTGTGTGTGTGTGTATCAAGCTCTCCTCAGTGACTCTCAGCTGATCCTCTCCTAGAGGAATACGACACTATCACTGTCTTCATATATCAGCTCTTCAGTATTATCAGCAGCTGTAGTGTTTCTCAGGAGCTGATGACCCTCCTCCCTCCCCAGCTCCTCCTGTCTCCAGTCGGCATTATAACTCCCTCTGAATCACACTAAATCTCCAATCATGTTGTACATTAAAATATGGAGTTTAATGATATCTGCAATACATTCATGCTGGTTGTGTTCTGGTTACCCTGAGGGGGTTATTGCTGCTCTCCTGCTCTTATCCATGCAGCCTAGCACACACACACACACACACACACACACACACACACAAATGTCTAATGTTAACGCCTATCTGGCAACCTCGAGTCAGGGGGGGAGGGATAAACCGCTCTACAGTAATTTGAAAGTGATTGCAGAACCAGTTTTGGACACAATCTTACATACGGCTCCTTTAAATATTGCTACTTGTTTCAATCGGAGAACATTCAAAAGTAACATTCCCATAATGATTGAAGAACAATGTTCCCTTAGCATTTTTATAACCAAGAAAAAACATTTTAAAACGTTTAACTGGACGCTTTGAACGGTCAAAGAACATTCAGAAATAACGTTTTTTTATAAGAATATCAAAACGTATTTTTGGAAGCAACCATGTTCCAAACACAGCGAGTATCTTACAGAGAGTGGAGAATCATGCCGGGTCAAACATAGTTACAGACGGAGGACTGGTTTAGGTGGGAAATGAGCAGAACTAGAGAATTATAAAAGAGGAAAGTCCAGGTCATTCCCTGAGGAATCATTCCTCCTCCAAACCTCCTTCCTCAAACCTGTAGCTCAGGAAACATCTGTCTGAGCGACACACACTTACGCCTCGACAGGAAGTGATGTCATGCCGTGTGTGTGTGTGTGTGTGTGTGTGTGTGTGTGTGTTCTGAGGTTCACTCTACATGCCACATTACTTCTGAATGACATGCTAATTTAAACGAACCTTCCAGAAGAGTTTATATGATCAAAGCCGCTGCGCTCGGACTTTACCAACAGCTTTAGCTCTTTAACATTCTGGAACATAAATATTTATATATGCTACTTATAACTTACTATTACCACACCTTCCAGATGGAAAACACAGCTAAAGTGGTCTTTGAAACATGATAGCGTTTCGTTTCTAGTTGCTCCGCGCTGGTTCGGGTGCTCTTCTGTCACATTACTCTGTGTTTTGGGAAGGAGTAGTAGATTTGTTGTTGGTGCAAGAAGGTTTCCCAGCTCGTACCCCATCAGATGCTGCTCTAAAGAAGCTCCGTTAGCTGCGTAATCTTTCCTATTCGGACGGTAATTGTTTCTCATGTGGACGTCTGTTAAAATGAATTACCTCAGTGATAAACTCATGCGTTCGGATGGAGATTTGTTGACGGTGGAGGAGCGAGTTTTGTGTCTTGTAAATACTTTCCAGCATTTGAGTAATAAAAGTGTAGATTTTTAAAATGCATGTAAATTACAGTGAAGTGCAACAGTTATTGTACATACAGTTCTTGGCAGTGATCAAAAAGGATTTAAAGCAGGGCTGTGCAGTTTCTGGAATTCTGGAGACGACCACCATTCAACCCGAAAAAAGTAATATAACCATTCCAATGACTCCGAAGCTGTTCAGTTAAGGTAAAAAAAAACTGCATAGTTCACCTTTAAACTGTGAATCTTGAAGTGATCTCTTTTTGTAAACTCAGTGATGTGGATTCGGACGGCAATTAAATCACAACACGGTCTTGGTGTTTGTCAAAAACTGTAGATGATTCGGCAGGTAGTGGGAGAAAAACACAGACATTCTGGATTCCGGGCGGCAATAAAATCAAAGACTAACCCTGTAAACGTTAAAAATACCGTACAACCCTCTGAGAAACAATTACCGTCTGAATAGGGCTTTTGAGTAAGTGTTCCTCATGCACATCTATAGAAGCACAGTTAGTTGTGTAGTCTTTGAGTAAGTGTTCCTCATGCACATCTATAGAAGCACAGTTAGTTGTGTAGTCTTTGAGTAAGTGTTCCTCATGCACATCTATAGAAGCACAGTTAGTTGTGTAGTCTTTGAGTAAGTGTTCCTCATGCACATCTATAGAAGCACAGTTAGTTGTGTAGTCTTTGAGTAAGTGTTCCTCATGTACATCTATAGAAGCAGAGTTAGTTGTGTAGTCTTTGAGTAAGTGTTCCGTATGCACATCTATAGAAGCACAGTTAGTTGTGTAGTCTTTAAGTGTTCCTCATGTACATCTATAGAAGCACAGTTAGTTGTGTAGTCTTTGAGTAAGTGTTCTTCGTGCACATCTATAGAAGCACAGTTAGTTGTGTAGTCTTTGAGTAAGTGTTCCTCATGCACATCTATAGAAGCACAGTTAGTTGTGTAGTCTTTGAGTAAGTGTTCCTCATGCACATCTATAGAAGCACAGTTAGTTGTGTAGTCTTTGAGTAAGTGTTCTTCGTGCACATCTATAGAAGCACAGTTAGTTGTGTAGTCTTTGAGTAAGTGTTCCTCATGCACATCTATAGAAGCAAAGTTAGTTGTGTAGTCTTTGAGTAAGTGTTCCTCATGCACATCTACAGAAGCACAGTTAGTTGTGTAGTCTTTGAGTAAGTGTTCCTCCGTACATCCATAGAAGCACAGTTAGTTGTGTAGTCTTTGAGTAAATGTTCCTCATGCACATCTACAGAAGCACAGTTAGTTGTGTAGTCTTTGAGTAAGTGTTCCTCGTGCACATCCATAGAAGCACAGTTAGTTGTGTAGTCTTTGAGTAAGTGTTCCTCGTGCACATCTATAGAAGCACAGTTAGTTGTGTAGTCTTTGAGTAAGTGTTCCTCATGCACATCTATAGAAGCACAGTTAGTTGTGTAGTCTTTGAGTTAGTGTTCCTCGTGCACATCTATAGAAGCACAGTTAGTTGTGTAGTCTTTGAGTAAGTGTTCCTCCGTACATCTATAGAAGCACAGTTAGTTGTGTAGTCTTTGAGTAAGTGTTCTTCGTGCACATCTATAGAAGCACAGTTAGTTGTGTAGTCTTTGAGTAAGTGTTCCTCCGTACATCTATAGAAGCACAGTTAGTTGTGTAGTCTTTGAGTAAGTGTTTCTCATGCACATCTATAGAAGCACAGTTAGTTGTGTAGTCTTTGAGTAAGTGTTCTTCGTGCACATCTATAGAAGCACAGTTAGTTGTGTAGTCTTTGAGTAAGTGTTCCTCCGTACATCTATAGAAGCACAGTTAGTTGTGTAGTCTTTGAGTAAGTGTTCCTCCGTACATCTATAGAAGCACAGTTAGTTGTGTAGTCTTTGAGTAAGTGTTCCTCATGCACATCTATAGAAGCACAGTTAGTTGTGTAGTCTTTGAGTAAGTGTTCTTTGTGCACATCTATAGAAGCACAGTTAGTTGTGTAGTCTTTGAGTAAGTGTTCCTCCGTACATCTATAGAAGCACAGTTAGTTGTGTAGTCTTTGAGTAAGTGTTCCTCATGCACATCTATAGAAGCACAGTTAGTTGTGTAGTCTTTGAGTAAGTGTTCTTTGTGCACATCTATAGAAGCACATTTAGTTGTGTAGTCTTTGAGTAAGTGTTCCTCCGTACATCTATAGAAGCACAGTTAGTTGTGTAGTCTTTAAGTGTTCCTCATGCACATAGATAGAAGCACAGTTAGTTGTGTAGTCTTTGAGTAAGTGTTCTTCGTGCACATCTATAGAAGCACAGTTAGTTGTGTAGTCTTTGACTAAGTGTTCCTCATGCACATCTATAGAAGCACAGTTAGTTGTGTAGTCTTTGAGTAAGTGTTCCTCATGCACATCTATAGAAGCACAGTTAGTTGTGTAGTCTTTGAGTAAGTGTTCCGTATGCACATCTATAGAAGCACAGTTAGTTGTGTAGTCCTTTAAGTGTTCCTCATGTACATCTATAGAAGCACAGTTAGTTGTGTAGTCTTTAAGTGTTCCTCATGCACATCTATAGAAGCACAGTTAGTTGTGTAGTCTTTGAGTAAGTGTTCCTCATGCACATCTATAGAAGCACAGTTAGTTGTGTAGTCTTTGAGTAAGTGTTCTTCGTGCACATCTATAGAAGCACAATTAGTTGTGTAGTCTTTGAGTAAGTGTTCCTCAGTACATCTATAGAAGCACAGTTAGTTGTGTAGTCTTTGAGTAAGTGTTCTTCGTGCACATCTATAGAAGCACAGTTAGTTGTGTAGTCTTTGAGTAAGTGTTCCTCCGTACATCCATAGAAGCACAGTTAGTTGTGTAGTCTTTGAGTAAATGTTCCTCATGCACATCTACAGAAGCACAGTTAGTTGTGTAGTCTTTGAGTAAGTGTTCCTCGTGCACATCCATAGAAGCACAGTTAGTTGTGTAGTCTTTGAGTAAGTGTTCCTCGTGCACATCTATAGAAGCACAGTTAGTTGTGTAGTCTTTGAGTAAGTGTTCCTCATGCACATCTATAGAAGCACAGTTAGTTGTGTAGTCTTTGAGTTAGTGTTCCTCGTGCACATCTATAGAAGCACAGTTAGTTGTGTAGTCTTTGAGTAAGTGTTCCTCCGTACATCTATAGAAGCACAGTTAGTTGTGTAGTCTTTGAGTAAGTGTTCTTCGTGCACATCTATAGAAGCACAGTTAGTTGTGTAGTCTTTGAGTAAGTGTTCCTCCGTACATCTATAGAAGCACAGTTAGTTGTGTAGTCTTTGAGTAAGTGTTTCTCATGCACATCTATAGAAGCACAGTTAGTTGTGTAGTCTTTGAGTAAGTGTTCTTCGTGCACATCTATAGAAGCACAGTTAGTTGTGTAGTCTTTGAGTAAGTGTTCCTCCGTACATCTATAGAAGCACAGTTAGTTGTGTAGTCTTTGAGTAAGTGTTCCTCCGTACATCTATAGAAGCACAGTTAGTTGTGTAGTCTTTGAGTAAGTGTTCCTCATGCACATCTATAGAAGCACAGTTAGTTGTGTAGTCTTTGAGTAAGTGTTCCTCATGCACATCTATAGAAGCACAGTTAGTTGTGTAGTCTTTGAGTAAGTGTTCTTTGTGCACATCTATAGAAGCACATTTAGTTGTGTAGTCTTTGAGTAAGTGTTCCTCCGTACATCTATAGAAGCACAGTTAGTTGTGTAGTCTTTAAGTGTTCCTCATGCACATAGATAGAAGCACAGTTAGTTGTGTAGTCTTTGAGTAAGTGTTCCTCATGCACATCTATAGAAGCACAGTTAGTTGTGTAGTCTTTGAGTAAGTGTTCCTCATGCACATCTATAGAAGCACAGTTAGTTGTGTAGTCTTTGAGTAAGTGTTCCGTATGCACATCTATAGAAGCACAGTTAGTTGTGTAGTCTTTGAGTAAGTGTTCCTCATGTACATCTATAGAAGCAGAGTTAGTTGTGTAGTCTTTGAGTAAGTGTTCCGTATGCACATCTATAGAAGCACAGTTAGTTGTGTAGTCTTTAAGTGTTCCTCATGTACATCTATAGAAGCACAGTTAGTTGTGTAGTCTTTGAGTAAGTGTTCTTCGTGCACATCTATAGAAGCACAGTTAGTTGTGTAGTCTTTGAGTAAGTGTTCCTCATGCACATCTATAGAAGCACAGTTAGTTGTGTAGTCTTTGAGTAAGTGTTCCTCATGCACATCTATAGAAGCACAGTTAGTTGTGTAGTCTTTGAGTAAGTGTTCCTCATGCACATCTATAGAAGCACAGTTAGTTGTGTAGTCTTTGAGTAAGTGTTCTTCGTGCACATCTATAGAAGCACAATTAGTTGTGTAGTCTTTGAGTAAGTGTTCCTCAGTACATCTATAGAAGCACAGTTAGTTGTGTAGTCTTTGAGTAAGTGTTCTTCGTGCACATCTATAGAAGCACAGTTAGTTGTGTAGTCTTTGAGTAAGTGTTCCTCCGTACATCCATAGAAGCACAGTTAGTTGTGTAGTCTTTGAGTAAATGTTCCTCATGCACATCTACAGAAGCACAGTTAGTTGTGTAGTCTTTGAGTAAGTGTTCCTCGTGCACATCCATAGAAGCACAGTTAGTTGTGTAGTCTTTGAGTAAGTGTTCCTCGTGCACATCTATAGAAGCACAGTTAGTTGTGTAGTCTTTGAGTAAGTGTTCCTCATGCACATCTATAGAAGCACAGTTAGTTGTGTAGTCTTTGAGTTAGTGTTCCTCGTGCACATCTATAGAAGCACAGTTAGTTGTGTAGTCTTTGAGTAAGTGTTCCTCTGTACATCTATAGAAGCACAGTTAGTTGTGTAGTCTTTGAGTAAGTGTTCTTCGTGCACATCTATAGAAGCACAGTTAGTTGTGTAGTCTTTGAGTAAGTGTTCCTCCGTACATCTATAGAAGCACAGTTAGTTGTGTAGTCTTTGAGTAAGTGTTTCTCATGCACATCTATAGAAGCACAGTTAGTTGTGTAGTCTTTGAGTAAGTGTTCCTCATGCACATCTATAGAAGCACAGTTAGTTGTGTAGTCTTTGAGTAAGTGTTCTTCATGCACATCTATAGAAGCACAGTTAGTTGTGTAGTCTTTGAGTAAGTGTTCCTCATGCACATCTATAGAAGCACATTTAGTTGTGTAGTCTTTGAGTAAGTGTTCTTCGTGCACATCTATAGAAGCACAGTTAGTTGTGTAGTCTTTGAGTAAGTGTTCTTCGTGCACATCTATAGAAGCACAGTTAGTTGTGTAGTCTTTGAGTAAGTGTTCCTCATGCACATCTATAGGAGCACATTTAGTTGTGTAGTCTTTGAGTAAGTGTTCCTCATGCACATCTATAGAAGCACATTTAGTTGTGTAGTCTTTGAGTAAGTGTTCTTCGTGCACATCTATAGAAGCACAGTTAGTTGTGTAGTCTTTGAGTAAGTGTTCCTCATGCACATCTATAGAAGCACATTTAGTTGTGTAGTCTTTGAGTAAGTGTTCCTCATGCACATCTATAGAAGCACTGTTAGTTGTGTAGTCTTTGAGTAAGTGTTCCTCATGCACATCTATAGAAGCACAGTTAGTTGTGTAGTCTTTGAGTAAGTGTTATTCGTGCACATCTATAGAAGCACAGTTAGTTGTGTAGTCTTTGAGTAAATGTTCCTCGTGCACATCTATAGAAGCACAGTTAGTTGTGTAGTCTTTGAGTAAGTGTTCCTCATGCACATCTATAGAAGCACAGTTAGTTGTGTAGTCTTTGAGTAAGTGTTCCTCATGCACATCTATAGAAGCACAGTTAGTTGTGTAGTCTTTGAGTAAGTGTTCCTCATGCACATCTATAGAAGCACAGTTAGTTGTGTAGTCTTTGAGTAAGTGTTCTTCGTGCACATCTATAGAAGCACAGTTAGTTGTGTAGTCTTTGAGTAAGTGTTCCTCGTGTATATTTATAGAAGCACAGTTAGTTGTGTAGTCTTTGAGTAAGTGTTCCTCATGAACATCTATAGAAGCACAGTTAGTTGTGTAGTCTTTAAGTAAGTGTTCTTCGTGCACATCTATAGAAGCACAGTTAGTTGTGTAGTCTTTGAGTAAGTGTTCCTCATGCACATCTATAGAAGCACAGTTAGTTGTGTAGTCTTTGAGTAAGTGTTACTCATACACATCTATAGAAGCACAGTTAGTTGTGTAGTCTTTGAGTAAGTTTTCTTCGTGCACATCTATAGAAGCACAGTTAGTTGTGTAGTCTTTGAGTAAGTGTTCCTCATGAACATCTATAGAAGCACAGTTAGTTGTGTAGTCTTTGAGTAAGTTTTCCTCATGCACATCTATAGAAGCACAGTTAGTTGTGTAGTCTTTGAGTAAGTTTTCTTTGTGCACATCTATAGAAGCACAGTTAGTTGTGTAGTCTTTGAGTAAGTGTTCCTCATGAACATCTATAGAAGCACAGTTAGTTGTGTAGTCTTTGAGTAAGTGTTCCTCATGCACATCTATAGAAGCACAGTTAGTTGTGAAGTCTTTGAGTAAGTGTTCCTCGTGCACATCTATAGAAGCACAGTTAGTTGTGTATTATTTGAGTAAGTGTTCCTCATGCACATCTATAGAAGCACAGTTAGTAGTGTAGTCTTTGAGTAAGTGTTCCTCATGCACATCTATAGAAGCACAGTTAGTTGTGTAGTCTTTGAGTAAGTGTTCCTCATGCACATCTACAGTATAGAAGCACAGTTAGTTGTGTAGTCTTTGAGTAAGTGTTCTTCGTGCACATCTATAGAAGCACAGTTAGTTGTGTAGTCTTTGAGTAAGTGTTCCTCGTGTATATTTATAGAAGCACAGTTAGTTGTGTAGTCTTTGAGTAAGTGTTCCTCATGAACATCTATAGAAGCACAGTTAGTTGTGTAGTCTTTGAGTAAGTGTTCCTCATGCACATCTATAGAAGCACATTTAGTTGTGTAGTCTTTGAGTAAGTGTTCCTCATGCACATCTATAGAAGCACTGTTAGTTGTGTAGTCTTTGAGTAAGTGTTCCTCATGCACATCTATAGAAGCACAGTTAGTTGTGTAGTCTTTGAGTAAGTGTTATTCGTGCACATCTATAGAAGCACAGTTAGTTGTGTAGTCTTTGAGTAAATGTTCCTCGTGCACATCTATAGAAGCACAGTTAGTTGTGTAGTCTTTGAGTAAGTGTTCCTCATGCACATCTATAGAAGCACAGTTAGTTGTGTAGTCTTTGAGTAAGTGTTCCTCATGCACATCTATAGAAGCACAGTTAGTTGTGTAGTCTTTGAGTAAGTGTTCCTCATGCACATCTATAGAAGCACAGTTAGTTGTGTAGTCTTTGAGTAAGTGTTCTTCGTGCACATCTATAGAAGCACAGTTAGTTGTGTAGTCTTTGAGTAAGTGTTCCTCGTGTATATTTATAGAAGCACAGTTAGTTGTGTAGTCTTTGAGTAAGTGTTCCTCATGAACATCTATAGAAGCACAGTTAGTTGTGTAGTCTTTAAGTAAGTGTTCTTCGTGCACATCTATAGAAGCACAGTTAGTTGTGTAGTCTTTGAGTAAGTGTTCCTCATGCACATCTATAGAAGCACAGTTAGTTGTGTAGTCTTTGAGTAAGTGTTACTCATACACATCTATAGAAGCACAGTTAGTTGTGTAGTCTTTGAGTAAGTTTTCTTCGTGCACATCTATAGAAGCACAGTTAGTTGTGTAGTCTTTGAGTAAGTTTTCTTCGTGCACATCTATAGAAGCACAGTTAGTTGTGTAGTCTTTGAGTAAGTGTTCCTCATGAACATCTATAGAAGCACAGTTAGTTGTGTAGTCTTTGAGTAAGTTTTCCTCATGCACATCTATAGAAGCACAGTTAGTTGTGTAGTCTTTGAGTAAGTTTTCTTTGTGCACATCTATAGAAGCACAGTTAGTTGTGTAGTCTTTGAGTAAGTGTTCCTCATGAACATCTATAGAAGCACAGTTAGTTGTGTAGTCTTTGAGTAAGTGTTCCTCATGCACATCTATAGAAGCACAGTTAGTTGTGTAGTCTTTGAGTAAGTGTTCCTCGTGCACATCTATAGAAGCACAGTTAGTTGTGTATTATTTGAGTAAGTGTTCCTCATGCACATCTATAGAAGCACAGTTAGTAGTGTAGTCTTTGAGTAAGTGTTCCTCATGCACATCTATAGAAGCACAGTTAGTTGTGTAGTCTTTGAGTAAGTGTTCCTCATGCACATCTATAGAAGCACAGTTAGTTGTGTAGTCTTTGAGTAAGTGTTCTTCGTGCACATCTATAGAAGCACAGTTAGTTGTGTAGTCTTTGAGTAAGTGTTCCTCGTGTATATTTATAGAAGCACAGTTAGTTGTGTAGTCTTTGAGTAAGTGTTCCTCATGAACATCTATAGAAGCACAGTTAGTTGTGTAGTCTTTGAGTAAGTTTTCTTCGTGCACGTCTATAGAAGCACAGTTAGTTGTGTAGTCTTTGAGTAAGTGTTCCTCCGTACATCTATAGAAGCACAGTTAGTTGTGTAGTCTTTAAGTGTTCCTCATGCACATCTATAGAAGCACAGTTAGCTGTGTAGTATTTGAGTAAGTGTTCCTCATGCACATCTATAGAAGCACAGTTAGTTGTGTAGTCTTTGAGTAAGTGTTCTTCGTGCACATCTATAGAAGCACAGTTAGTTGTGTAGTCTTTGAGTAAGTGTTCCTCATGCACATCTATAGAAGCACAGTTAGTTGTGTAGTCTTTGAGTAAGTGTTCTTCGTGCACATCTATAGAAGCACAGTTAGTTGTGTAGTCTTTGAGTAAGTGTTCCTCATACACATCTATAGAAGCACAGTTAGTTGTGTAGTCTTTGAGTAAGTTTTCTTCGTGCACGTCTATAGAAGCACAGTTAGTTGTGTAGTCTTTGAGTAAGTGTTCCTCCGTACATCTATAGAAGCACAGTTAGTTGTGTAGTCTTTAAGTGTTCCTCATGCACATCTATAGAAGCACAGTTAGTTGTGTAGTCTTTGAGTAAGTGTTCCTCATGCACATCTATAGAAGCACAGTTAGTTGTGTAGTCTTTGAGTAAGTTTTCTTCGTGCACATCTATAGAAGCACAGTTAGTTGTGTAGTCTTTGAGTTAGTGTTCCTCATGCACATCTATAGAAGCACAGTTAGTTGTGTAGTCTTTAAGTGTTCCTCATGCACATCTATAGAAGCACAGTTAGTTGTGTAGTCTTTGAGTAAGTGTTCCTCATGCACATCTATAGAAGCACAGTTAGTTGTGTAGTCTTTGAGTAAGTGTTCCTCATGCACATCTATAGAAGCACAGTTAGTTGTGTAGTCTTTAAGTGTTCCTCATGCACATCTATAGAAGCACAGTTAGTTGTGTAGTCTTTGAGTAAGTGTTCTTCATGCACATCTATAGAAGCACAGTTAGTTGTGTAGTCTTTGAGTAAGTGTTCCTCATGCATATCTATAGAAGCACAGTTAGTTGTGTAGTCTTTGAGTAAGTGTTCCTCATGCACATCTATAGAAGCACAGTTAGTTGTGTAGTCTTTGAGTAAGTGTTCTTCGTGCACATCTATAGAAGCACAGTTAGTTGTGTAGTCTTTGAGTATGTGTTCCTCATGAACATCTATAGAAGCACAGTTAGTTGTGTAGTCTTTGAGTAAGTGTTCCTCATGCACATCTATAGAAGCACAGTTAGTTGTGTAGTCTTTGAGTAAGTGTTCCTCATGCACATCTATATAAGCACAGTTAGTTGTGTAGTCTTTGAGTAAGTGTTCTTCGTGCACATCTATAGAAGCACAGTTAGTTGTGTAGTCTTTGAGTAAGTGTTCCTCATGCACATCTATAGAAGCACAGTTAGTTGTGTAGTCTTTGAGTAAGTGTTCTTCGTGCACATCTATAGAAGCACAGTTAGTTGTGTAGTCTTTGAGTATGTGTTCCTCATTCACATCTATAGAAGCACAGTTAGTTGTGTAGTCTTTGAGTAAGTGTTCCTCATGCACATCTATAGAAGCACAGTTAGTTGTGTAGTCTTTAAGTGTTCCTCATGCACATCTATAGAAGCACAGTTAGTTGTGTAGTCTTTGAGTAAGTGTTCCTCATGCACATCTATAGAAGCACAGTTAGTTGTGTAGTCTTTGAGTAAGTGTTCCTCATGCACATCTATAGAAGCACAGTTAGTTGTGTAGTCTTTGAGTAAGTGTTCCTCATGCACATCTATAGAAGCACAGTTAGTTGTGTAGTCTTTAAGTGTTCCTCATGCACATCTATAGAAGCACAGTTAGTTGTGTAGTCTTTGAGTAAGTGTTCCTCATGCACATCTATAGAAGCACAGTTAGTTGTGTAGTCTTTGAGTAAGTGTTCCTCATGCATATCTATAGAAGCACAGTTAGTTGTGTAGTCTTTGAGTAAGTGTTCTTCGTGCACATCTATAGAAGCACAGTTAGTTGTGTAGTCTTTGAGTAAGTGTTCCTCATGCACATCTATAGAAGCACAGTTAGTTGTGTAGTCTTTGAGTAAGTGTTCCTCATGCACATCTATAGAAGCACAGTTAGTTGTGTAGTCTTTGAGTAAGTGTTCTTCGTGCACATCTATAGAAGCACAGTTAGTTGTGTAGTCTTTGAGTAAGTGTTCCTCATGCACATCTATAGAAGCACAGTTAGTTGTGTAGTCTTTGAGTAAGTGTTCTTCGTGCACATCTATAGAAGCACAGTTAGTTGTGTAGTCTTTGAGTATGTGTTCCTCATTCACATCTATAGAAGCACAGTTAGTTGTGTAGTCTTTGAGTAAGTGTTCCTCATGCACATCTATAGAAGCACAGTTAGTTGTGTAGTCTTTGAGTATGTGTTCCTCATTCACATCTATAGAAGCACAGTTAGTTGTGTAGTCTTTGAGTAAGTGTTCTTCGTGCACAGGAGCCCAGACTTCTGGAGTTCTCCCCGCCACACGGGCCTCTCGCTGGAGGAACCAGAATCACCATCAGAGGACGATTCCTGGACGCCGGATCCACCGTCAGCATCAGGATCAACACCACTCACGACTGCAGCATCTACATGTGAGTGTGTGTTCCTCTCATACTTCAGCAGAGGTGTAAAGAGTACTTATGTATATTATTATATATAATCTGAATAGACTTGTGAATCACAGAATAGACGCCTGTGTCACGGTATGTCTGGTTAGGAAACACATTAGATTAACAGTTAATGTAAAATGTTACATATGGTATCACATCAGGAATGGGTTTATACATGTGAATCTGACCTATACATGATACGAATTGTTAGAGGAATGTGCTGTGTGTGTTTGCAGGCGGTCCAGTGAAGTGCTCGGGTGTGTGATGCCTCCCGCCGCGCTGGCGGAGAACGTGTCGGTGTGTGTGGTGTACGATGGCCGGCCCTGCCTCAGCGCTTCGCCCAGCTTCACCTTCAGCTATGAGAAGAACCCCACCATCAGTCAGATCAGACCCAGCAAGAGCTTCCTCAGGTACGACACACTTCAGGACGATCAAGCGCTGCTCACTGTCAGTGTGTGAGACGCGAGGAAAACTGTGCTGGGTGTCATGTCCGGGTCATTGCCTACATCCGAGATGGATGTTCTTACTTTTGTTCGCTGGGCTTGATATCGCATTCTCACATAGATCTGTTCCTCTGTATTCCTCATGGTGTCAGTGGAGGTCGCAGCGTCTCGGTCACGGGTTACGGCTTCGATCTGGTGCAGTCGGCCATGATGGAGGTGACTGGGGTCGGACAGACGGTGAGAAATTAAGCCTTCTTATTGATTACAGATCAAAGTGCTGATATTTGCCTGATATTTCAGCTCGTTCATTTCCGGTTTATATTTACAGCGCTTCACACTTAGTACAGATTGTTTCAAAGCGGATAGAGAAAGTGTTCCTTATTACTTCACAGTAATAAACAGGAAAACAACAGAATCAATGATGCAAACTTCATCAGATATGAGACGCATTCAGATTCAGCATTATTCAGATCAGGGGATCTTAAAGGGGACATGTCATGAAAATCTGACTTTTCCGTGTGTAAGTGCCATATGTCACCATTAATGTGTTTTTGCAGAACTGCTCGTGTGTGTCGTCCACTCTCATGGTCTGCCAGTCTCCGGCGGCGGCCCAGTCCCAGCAGGCCACGGCTCTCTTCTACCTGAACCAGGTGCTGTACAGAGGAGCGGGTTCTTCGGGCGATCGAGGGGCCGGACGAGGACCAGGAGCCTCTCGCTGAACACTTTCACTTCGACTACGTGGAGGATCCGCAGTTCTACACCGCCAACAAGGAGAAGCTCATCAAACATCACACTGGAGAGCCGCTCATCCTCGTCATCAACGTGAGTGTGTGTGTGTGTGTGTGTGTGTGTGTGTGTGTGTGTGTGTGTGTGTGTGTGTGTGTGTGTGTGTGTGTGTGTGTGTGTGTGTGTGCGTGTGCGTGCGTGCGTGCGTGTGTGTGTGTGTGCGTGTGCGTGCGTGCGTGCGTGCGTGCGTGCGTGCGTGCGTGCGTGTGTGTGTGTGTGTGTGTGTGTGTGTGTGTGTGTGATCTTACATGATGGACTTGACCCAGAGCCAGCTCAAAGGCCTGGACACCACAACCCAACTTAGAGGGGTTCCTTTAAGGGAGTACGGCCCAGACCCATTGGACCCTAGCCTGCTGCTTTCAGGGGGACCAGTGCCAACCCTGTACCAGGGAGGCTAACATGCTTTATCAACTGAAGCCAAAAACCTGTTTTCTTTGAAGAATGTACCTGATCACAGTCTCTAACCATAGACAGACAGCTCCTTCACGGGGCTATGGTAGGGTGACCAGACGTCCCGAAAAGTTCGGTGACAGACAAAATCTTGATTATCCTGCAGTATTGTCATTTTGTTGACATGGTTAGTGTACTGGAGCCCGCTGCTAAAAAGCAAAAGCGTCTCTGCAGGCACCGGGTGGAGTGGGTGGGGAAGTATCCATGTATCCATAGCTTGCAGTGAATATACAGTACTTCAGTCACCAGTCACGCTGAGGCGTTCCCCAAACGTGTCTCAGGACGCAGTGCGAGTTCCCTGTGCACATACCCTATGGTCTGCAATAACTAAAGTAGTTGAGCATTGCTCTCACACACACACACACACACACACACACACACACTGGGGAAAGTCCAGATCTGTGTTGCAGGACGCTGAGAGTCTCTGAGAGTCAGACAGGAAGTGTCTAACAGGCACAGCAGAGCGAGGGAGTGTTATTTTCATTCTCTCCTAAATAATTGCAGAGGAAGGAAGGATAAAGAGCTGAAACACTGTCTGTGTGTTTGCCTTCAAAGTGTGTGCTTAATTATCAGAGGATGTTTAGTTGTTCATGGCATAAACAGCTACGATTCTGTCAATCACTTGGTTTCTATTTCCACTGTGAAATACTGAACAAAATCTTTGTCCACTTCCATTATCTGTATATTTACCATTACTCACACACACACTCTCATATCTACACACAGAGTAACGGTGGTTGTGTTTGTGTGTCAGAAAGGGCCGAGCGAGCTGGACCTGACACTGGATGAATACTCCGTGACGATTGGCTCAGACCTCTGTGACATCACCTTCCATAACGATCAGCTGTTCCACTGCACCATCAACCGCTCGCTGAGCGCCGGCGCTGGAGACCTGCCCGTCACTGTGAGTGCAGAACTCACACCTCACCTCAGTACTTACAACTCACTACTCACTACTCACAACTCACACCTCAGTACTTACAACACACACAACTCACAACTCACAACTCACACCTCAGTACTTACAACTCACTACTCACTACTCACAACTCACACCTCAGTACTTACAACACACACAACTCACTACTCACAACTCACACCTCAGTACTTACAACTCACAACTCACTACTCACAACTCACACCTCAGTACTTACAACACACACAACTCACAACTCACAACTCACAACTCACTACTCACAACTCACACCTCAGTACTTACAACTCACAACTCACTACTAACAACTCACAACTCACACCTCAGTACTTACAACACACACAACTCACTACTAACAACTCACAACTCACACCTCAGTACTTACAACTCACAACTCACTACTAACAACTCACAACTCACACCTCAGTACTTACAACACACACAACTCACTACTCACAACTCACACCTCAGAACTTACAACACACACAACTCACAACTCACATCTCAGTACTTACAACACACACAACTCACAACTCACAACTCACAACTCACTACTCACAACTCACACCTCAGTACTTACAACTCACAACTCACTACTAACAACTCACAACTCACACCTCAGTACTTACAACACACACAACTCACTACTCACAACTCACACCTCAGAACTTACAACACACACAACTCACAACTCACTACCCACAACTCACTACCCACAACTCACTACTCACAACTCACACCTCAGTGCTTACAACACACACAACTCACTGCATACTACTCACAACTCACAACTCACTACTCACTACTCACAACTCACTACTCACTACTCACTACACACTACTCACTACTCACTACACACTACTCACTACTCACTACACACTACCCACAACTCACTACTCACAACTCACACCTCAGTGCTTACAACACACACAACTCACTGCATACTACTCACAACTCACAACTCACTACTCACTACTCACAACTCACTACCCACAACTCACTACCCACAACTCACTACTCACTACACACTACTCACTACACACTACTCACTACTCACAACTCACTACCCACAACTCACTACTCACAACTCACACCTCAGTGCTTACAACACTCACAACTCACACCTCACACCTCAGTGCTTACGACACACACAACTTACAACTCACTAATCACAACTTACTACTCACAACTCACTACTCACACCTCAGTGCTTACAACACTCACAACTCACACCTCACACCTCAGTGCTTACAACACACACAACTCACTACTCACAACTTACTACTCACAACTCACTACTCACTACTTACAACACTCACAACTCACGCCTCACACCTCAGTGCTTACAACACACACAACTCACAACTCACTACTCACAACTTACAACTCACTACTCAAAACTCACTACCCACAACTCACTACTTACAACACTCACAACTCACACCTCACACCTCAGTGCTTACAACACACACAACTCACTACTCACAACTCACTACCCACAACTCACTACTTAGAACACTCACAACTCACACTTCACACCTCAGTGCTTACAACACACACAACTCACAACTCACTACTCACAACTCACTACTCACAGCTCACTACTCACTACACACTACTCACTACTTACAACACTCACATCTCACTACTCACAACTCACTACACACTACTCACTACTCACTACTCACAACTCACTACTCACTACTCACTACTCACAACTCACTACCCACAACTCACTACTTACAACACTCACAACTCACACCTCACACCTCAGTGCTTACAACACACACAACTCACTACTCACAACTCACTACTCACAACTCACTACCCACAACTCACTACTTACAACACTCACAACTCACACCTCACACCTCAGTGCTTACAACACACACAACTCACAACTCACTACTCACAACTCACTACTCACAGCTCACTACTCACTACACACTACTCACTACTTACAACACTCACATCTCACTACTCACAACTCACTACACACTACTCACTACTCACAACTCACTACTCACTACTCACTACCCACAACTCACTACTCACAACTCACTACTCACACCTCACACCTCAGTGCTTACAACACACACAACTCACTACTCACAACTCACTACTCACAACTCACTACCCACAACTCACTACTTACAACACTCACAACTCACACCTCACACCTCAGTGCTTACAACACACACAACTCACAACTCACTACTCACAACTCACTACTCACAGCTCACTACTCACTACACACTACTCACTACTTACAACACTCACATCTCACTACTCACAACTCACTACACACTACTCACTACTCACAACTCACTACTCACTACCCACAACTCACTACTCACAACACTCACAACTCACACCTCACACCTCAGTGCTTACAACACACACAACTCACTACTCACAACTTACAACTCACTACTCACAACTCACTACCCACAACTCACTACTTACAACACTCACAACTCACACCTCACACCTCAGTGCTTACAACACACACAACTCACTACTCACAACTCACTACTTACAACACTCACAACTCACACTTCACACCTCAGTGCTTACAACACACACAACTCACTACTCACAACTAGGGGTTGACAACACAAAATGATTAATTTACCCGTTGTCAGTGTCACTGTCACTACTCAATATCTATCATTCTGTTTGCGGGGGGCGCTGTTCGAGTAAATAGGGGTAAAGTGACGCAAACAGCGGCCGGTGAAGAACACAAGTAAAAGTGGGCATACACGGTGCGAGTTCGGACACTCGGGAGGTCGTGAGATATTGCACACGGCGGCAATCACGTGAGCATTCGCGCTAAACACAGAGCTTTCAATGTTGCAGGCAATAGCTTCAGATAGAAAAATGACAGAATGTGTGTGCAAATGATTTGTTGAAAAGCAGAGAACAGTAGCCATTCCGTTTAACATAAAAAACAAGAGAGAGAGAGAGAGAGAGAGAGAGAGAGAGAGAGAGTGAGAGAGAGAGTGTCTGTGTGTGTGTGTGTGTGTGTGTGTGTGTGTGTGTGTGTGTGTGTGTGTGTGTGTGTGTGTGTGTGTGACAGTGTATGCGCACGCTGTATGGTTGCTACTACTGAGGTATAGCCCCATATGGATATCGTCAAGGCAGTGAGTTATTATGCAAATGCATATTTCTTTGTACAATGTTGGAAATGTTGGCATTAATAAATGCATAAAATTTCCTTATTTCCTTATCCTTCTTTTTCTTTTCAGTCACATATATCGTGATATATCGTTGATGAAATTTCTTCCAATATATTGAATATCGTAGATATCGCGAATCGTGATATTATCATATCGTGGACCACATATCTCCACAGAATTGAATCGTGAGGTACCTGTATCGTCCCACCCCTACTCACAACTCACAACTCACTACTCACAACTCACAACTCACTACTCACTACTCACAACTCACAACTCACTACTCACTACTCACAACTCACAACTCACTACTCACTACTCACAACTCACAACTCACAACTCACTACTCACTACTCACAACTCACAACTCACTACTCACTACTCACAACTCACTACTCACAACTCACAACTCACTACTCACAACTCACAACTCACTATCGTTCACTGCAGTTTAAAGCAGAAAATACTCAGCAATGCTGTCCACTTATGAACTTACACATGTGTGTGTTAAAGCAGATTAATAACTCCACATACACACATAAACTACATTAAAAGCTGGATTTACACCACAGGGGGACTTTAAACTAAATCTTGTTTTCAGAATATTCTGCCAGGGTTCTCTTATGTTAAAGTTATAAACAAACGTTCTTCCAGGAACATTAATAGAACGTTTGTTCAAAGTTGTCTGGTGTCTAATAATGATCTTAAAACATTATTTATACGTTGTGCCTAATTTTTTTAATTGGTACTACTTGTTTCAGAACATTCAAAAGTAATGTTGCCATTATGTTGGAAGAATGATACAATGGAATGTTCCCTTTAACGTTCACATAACCAAGACATTTTTAAACTAGACATTTTAAACGCTCAAGGAACATCCAGAAACTGTCCATTTAATACACTTTTAATATTTAAAATGTACAATATTTTAGAACAGAAATGAACATTGACCTTGTTTCATAAATGCTATTAAATGATTGTTAAAGTGTAGCTGTAGTAGCTGTACCGTGGTAATCAGCGGAGCATTCACTATTACACGGCTCAAGGACAGAGAAGAGCTTCACATGCCGCAAACTCACTGTGAGAGACAGACTGCTACTGGAAGCTGAATGTCTCTCGCCCACATCATTTTTATCAGAGTATCTGTATCTGACGTTAATCACTACCAGCGTAACCATCACTTTATTCTTTATCTGCTCATCAGTATCACACACACACACACACACACGCTCTCTCTCTCTTGGCCGCTGGAAGTTTAAAGCAGCGCTGGAATTTCTCTGCCGTTCAACATCAAGCATGAAAACAAGAGTTAATCAAGCCCTGAAACGCCCTGCTTGTTTTCATGTCTGAATTCCCTGCTCCTTTGTTTGGTCTGATTGTGAAACACACACACACACACACACACACACAGCTATATTTAACACGCCGGAGCGCTGCATGACACAGCTAATGGAGCAGAGAGACCACTGAACGTCTCAACAAACAGTGGAAAAGATCACAAACATCTGGGTCTGAGGGCAAATGAGGCATTGAGAGCGGTTTTCACACACACACACACACA